>VMDO01010761.1:0-55829 GCA_007922755.1 Pedetes capensis
AGGAATCCTTATTTAATTTATTAGATGGAGTGAACATTTTGTCTGTGCACACACTAGGCTTTCATACTTTATACAAGGGAAAAATAAAACTTTCCTATTTAATTACCAAATTGCTTAATACATATTAGATATTCTAGAAAACTGCATCCCATTATAAACATTTCATTGGTGGTGTGAATGAGAAATTCAGGAGCTTTATATCTGAAAATCTATATTATTAAATGTTTCCATTTTAAAAATTTAATTTTAAAAGCAGGTAATTTATTTTAAGATAATTTTCCAATTTCTAGGATAAACCTTGTAATGAAATGTATTCCTCTGGGTTTTTCAGTATGATTTTCATAATGTTTTTAAAAAATGATTTGTTCTAGCTAGTTAAAAGGTACTTACATTACATGATGGTCCGTTTTCTCCAGGAAATGATTTTGTACAAGGCTTAACTGTCTAGATCCTTCTTGTTACACATGATTCAGTGTTTCCAACTCCTGATTGCTTGATCATGTGTTTATCAAAGTTGGAAGCAACTTTAGACCATGCCAGATGGTAATGTTGCTGGAGGTGTAGCAAGCAAGGTTTCCCTGCCACAAGTGCTCTAACTTAATTAAAACTAAAAACAGATTAGCAGATCTGTCAGTTTGCCTCCCTGTTTTTTTGTGTGTATAACAAAATTAGTAGTTCATTGATATATATATATATATATATATATATATATATATATATATTTAAGGTGCTATATCAATTTCTTTATTTAGAATGTATGACTTTGTGATATTTCTGTTAATACTTCAGAGCTTGTTTTATTGGTATCTTCCCCCAATGCAAGGACTTGATGGAAATTGAAAGACGTACTTAGAGCATAAACCCTCCCTCTCTGCTCTGTGAGTTGGTTCAGTCCTATTTTGCATAAGTTCCTTTTGAGTAGATCCATGTGTGGATGCATAGTACTGAGGACTTACTCTGTTTGCTTGGGTGGATGTATGTCTTGGAGAGAAGCTGTGTGCGTTAGCTACAAACAGTAACATTTTCAAAATCACCATGTATTGTGCTTATCCCGTCCCTGGAATGGGCAGTAATTCTTTGATGTATTACTACAATGGAAAAACGGTGAGCTTTTTTCTTTGTTCATATAGCTTCTCACTGACTTGTTTAATGGAAAGCAATGTAGTTTAATTGCTTTTTAGTAAAAACTTGTGGGGTTTTGTTTTATTCTTTTCTGTGATAAATTAGATTGTGTATTTATTTGTAAGTAGTTTAAGTATAAAGTCATGTCTTCAACAGTTACTGAATAGTTGGTGACTTTTATTTTTAAAATGGTATAGAAAATAAACTTGAATTTCTAAGTTATTTTTAGCCTGATATCTTTACTAGCAATGAGCTTGAAAGTACATTTGTTTTGATGTTTTCATATGTTGTAAGCATATAATTTATATATAAGATATATACACACACACATAAATTGAGCATTATTTGATGCTTTGTAGATGGAAGGGAAAGATGAAAGTCAACTTAGATATTCATAAAAATAACAAGTATGAAGCTCTGGGAATGATTAGGGAAGCAGTCAGCTAGCGAGGGCCGTATTTCCTGTTTGGAGTTTCAGGTCCAAAGCCTGACTTTTCTGGGATACCATCTGTTTCCAATCATACTAGAATTTTGACCCTGTGCAGATTCATAAAATAAATCACTACTTTTAAAAGAATGCATTTATATGTTTTCCAAAGAATATATTCCTGATCAACTTATAACACATAGTTAGGTGTTTTTAAATACTTTTCTGTATTGCTTAAGTAAGACTTTTCTATTCCTTAAATTTATTACTTGGTATTAATTACTTAGTGTGTTTCTGCAAAATATATATATATATATATATTTAAAGCTAAAGGATTTTGTGTATTCTGAAAAGAAAGTAAACTTTTCTGAGAGATTCAGTAAGAGTTATCTTTGTGATGTACTTGATAAACATTATAAAATGTTACACTAATGAAAAACAATCTCGGTTTGTGTCAGAAATTCAGTAATTTCCTTCCAAATCTTTCAGAAAATTTTTTCCCTCAGACGTCTTATGAAAAAACGCATATGTGGTTTTGGTGATGTTGGAGGGAGGCGTTTTTAGTGTTAATGTTTGAAGTTATAAGAAATTATAATTACATTTTTCTAAAATAAGTATAAAACCAGATATGTTTGTCCTTTCCCATTTTACTACTTGGAAATATTTTAAAGTGCTATTTGGCTATAAAGAGGCTACTCAGAACTAATAAAAGCACCTTTTCATTTGTGGACTGCGTGGTGTAAAGGCCTCTTTGGCCAAAGCCAGCAGTTTGGTTATGAACTTTAGAGTAAGCTTTCTTAATAGATAATAATCAAGCCAAAGTATCTTTAAACTCATTGAAAGTGTGTTCACACTGCCCATGTTAAGCAGAACTTTGGAGAATGTGAGAGGCAGAGTTAGATAGATAAATGAAATTACATTGTCTCTAATAATTTCCTTGCCAGCTGCCTTTCAAATGTGAAAATATTTTTCTTGTGTCCCATTCTAAGTAAAACAGTCTGTTGTTTGAAGATGATATGTTGATATATGTGTGTGCACATGCACGTAAGTTCAGTAAAATTAATTATACAGGACCCCTGAAGCAGTGAGACTGTAACTCAAATTGAATTTAGATTTTATTCTTTCAAGAGCACAGATTACTCTATTACAACATTTCTCTTTGTTCTACACTGAGAGGGGGTGGTAGGAACTGCTTTGATAGTATTAAGTATTTCCAGGCTTATGGTAAATGGCATAGCTGGTATGGTAGAGAAAGAAGTGTAGCCTGAAAATTGATAGCCTGTCCCTGATATAGGTCAAAGGTGACTTATAGGTTCTTGAAAAATTCATAAAGAGATGATATATTAATCCTCTGAATCATATAGACCTTAGACTTAACATGTATATTTTTACTAACCTCTACTTTTAAAAATTATTCTCTAATAATTCTTAGAAATTATGAGAAACATAATTATTCTCTAATAACTTCAATTTTCTTCAATAAGAAAATTACATAATACATAATTATGTTGTCTAAAGACTGCACACACATCATCTTAGTATATGTTAAGAAATGTCTACCTATCAGTGCTAAATATTAACAAATTTCTAGAGTCTAAAGTGAAATACTACCTCATTTGAGTTATGGAATTTTTATGTAATTCTCATGATGAACAGGTTAAATTTAAGTTCATTCTTTTGTCCTGTTTTAAGATGATAAAATAGATTAATACCTTTAAATGCTAGTAAATTCACATTGATTTCAATTTTAACATCCTATTACAAATGTTAGAAAAGTGAGAAATCCTAAGCGGTTCTGGTCTGAAACAAAATGCCTTCCAGTTTTTATTTTTAAGTTTTCAAGTTGGCTCCATATATTTTTTAATAAAATTGAACAATCTCTAGGCAAAGTCAGATTAAGCAGAAAGGAAGAAGAGCCTTTTCATATCGTATTGCCTAAAATTATGTGGTCAGTATTGTTTTGTTGGGAGTGTGACAGACTTGAGTATATATGTGCAGAAGAGAAAAAAATCAAAAACGTTAACTCTGTTTTTCTTCCTATGTGGAAACAGACAGGATTAATGAGTGTTCTGTGTCATGTGTAACTTTTGTGAGATTAATTGCATTATACATCATGTTGTGAGGTACTAGTGTTTGTGATGAACAGGGAAAGGAGAACTATTTTGAACATTAATACCTTTTTTAAGATTTAAAAAATAACGAATAATGAGTTTCTGAGATTCCTTTTTATGAACACCACTTGTATCCAGTTCTTTCATTAATATTATGTCTTATAAATTATGTCTTTTATGCAAAAAGGTAGAAAGTCTTCAAGGTCAAGAATGGGAAGGAGAGAAAGGAAAGGACACTCATGGCTTCTTACCTTGCAGACTGTAGAATTTTGGCCTGTCTCTGATCTAAGCATCTCCATTTTTTTAGGCCTTGAACTAAAGATGCTGCAGGCCATTCTACATATATAAAGTGTTCCAAGTATGAACACAGTAGTCTGTATTCATTGTAAGAGAGAATTATTTTAATCTCTTATAAGAGACAGAACAGAAATGCAAGTTTTAAACTCAAGCTAAAAACACATTTTGAATATTGAGCATCTTTCAATGAAATCTGTGAAAGAGACAGAAACTAATATGATTGTAAGGTCTACTCCATGCCAGGAATTAGGCTGAGAACTTTATGTTTATATAAGTCAGACAACCACTCTCTCATTTAGCTATTACTGGTCTTGTTTTAGAAATAAGGAAAATGAAGTTCAGGACAGTTAAGTAATTTGTCCAAACTCCACCCAGTTAGTAAGGTCAGAATTTGAACCCAGGTGCATCTTCCAAGATCACATTTTCTCCTTTATGTCATCCAAGTGCATGTAAATTAGTCTCCATAGCAGAGGGCTAAACTAAGTTTGACTGTACTACCATTTATATTAAAATATTTTGTGTTTGAAAGAAAATGTAAATGGGAGTAACATTAGACCATTTTTACTAATATATTTTGCATATTTAATCATAACAACTTTATGAATTCTAATTGGTGTGGTTAGTCACACAGTTTGTGTGTTAATGTGAGAGAGAAATTAAAGATGCTGGGCTTCAAATCCAAGGCCTCGCTCATGCTAGGCAAGCAGTCCTACTTAGCTATATCCCCTGGTCAAGCACATTTTCATCATTTTTTTTCTTATAAGTGGAAAGCTTAAAGCTATTGTAGGTATGTTTAAAAGCTCACACCATTAGACTAGCAGATTCCCTTTTCTAATATAACTCATTGTACTAAAAATTGGTTTACCCATGGTTTTGGCATCTGCCTGTCCATGTAATTTGTTTTTTCATAAGAAGTACAGTAGCAAGTAACTTCAGGTTACATTGTAAATTGTTCTAAGACTTTTTTTTTTATTAAATAAGCATTTTTAGTTAATAAAAGCAAAAACCAGTGTGAGAATATGTATATAGAGGTACAATCTTGTTCTCTTGGGGGATTTGGTACTAGTTAACATGAGAGAGTACAATTAAATCAATTCAAATTGCCAGACTGTCTTGGGCCCAATATAATTCAATGTAACATTTTTTATGATAGGGGAAACATGAAGCCATACAAAAATTCTCTGAACAAAAAGTGCTAAGTATATCACATGACAAAGAGTTTTGTGTAAATCTACTCCCCGCCCCTTTACCAAAAATATCTAAGACTATAGTATATGCACCCAAGAAAGTTTTCTTGATTCAAGAAGGTAGAAATACTATTCAGTTGAAACTATAGGTCTTGACAGGAAAATACTTGGTCCCTGGTCAGCTTAATTTATGTTTTCAGGGGAGAAACTGATGTTCCTTTCCACTTGTTCATGAACATATTGAAGAAAGAGGACTAGTGCTGTATTATTGGGTCTAAAATTTTTTATGTAGATAGCTAAGAGATGACACACATAGATTTGTTCCATAAATTATCCTAGAAAACAAGTTTCAAACCCTGTCCCTTAAAAATAAATTCCAGTTTCTCAAGAAAAGTTGTGGTTACTGGGAAAATGATAGCAGTATAAAACCAGTGAAATATGTCCAATGATATTAAAATTAATAGAATGTACCAGATTTATCTTAGGGAATTTTCCTCACAATTGAAATTCAGTAGTATTCAACTGTGCTTGTTAAAGTGCAAAGGCTGTAATTGATTCTAAGACACTTTGTATTGAAGGCTCAAATTCTAATTTCTTATTATTGCTAAAGAAGGAAGTTTATTTTACCCCTAAACATGTCTCTGGAGATTTTTTTAGGAAATGATGTTAGTCCTATTATTTAGGAAACTGTTGGAATATACACATATATTTGTCCCTCTTACAGAAATCCCAGTTGACTTTTTAGCAAGCAAGTTAGGTAAAAAAGAATCTTCTACAGAGATGACTTGTATGTCTCTGAGTCAGTCCTTGCATTTTGGGGTTTTTGCCTTCTGATGCCTGTGGGTTTCAGCTCTTGTGATACTTTTACCGGAGCTGTCTAACTATTTCCCCCTCTGGCTTTACACTTATCAAATCTGTTTAAATGTTCTGAGATGTGGGGATATTAGACTGGCATATTTTAGATTTATTTCAAAAAGTTTTATGTCGTTTTCTTTGGGATTTTGTTTTAATTTTAATTTGTGTGTGTTGTTAGGTACCATTGAGTCGGTATTTGACTCATAGCGACCCTCACAGGGTTTTCAATGGCTGACTGTTTCGGTATTGCCTTGGGAGTGGTGTGCCAGGTCCTCCCATTTTTGCAGTGCTGGGAATTGAACTCAGGACCTCAGAGACTGCAGCGCAGTGCTCTACCAACTGAGCTAAATCCCAGCCCTTAATTTTAATTAGAGAAAATAAAAAGGTAGAAAGACCTAAGTTTTAGGAATTTCATATTTTTACTAGTTTGGTTAAAGATACATGTTTTTATCCTAAGATATGTAAGATCAATATTCATACAAAAAAATAGATCCAAAGATCAGAAAAATACATAGGGCATTATGGGAAATGTCTTTTATTTCCTCTAATCATCTATCCCTCTTATCTGAATTAGTATAGTTATTTGGGCAATTTTGTATTTACTTTTTTAAACAGCCTCTTTTTGGTCAAATCAGATCTTACAAAATCCAGAAGTAGAACTGAATTTATTTGTGCAGAACTTGCATGGGTTAATCAGCAATAAACACTAAAAAATGAATTTGTATAAGAATTACCTGATTTTCTTTCCTTAGTTCTTGAGTGCCCTTAAATGTATGTATTTTTAGAATTATACATCCAGAGACTTACTACAGGATTTGACTTGGGTCAGGATTTTTTTTCTCTGTTGATCTAGACGACAACTTTTTTTAAAGTTTTAAGTACTCAGCTAGATCTTGTAAAATTTTTATCATTTAATACAAAATATCTTTATATAAAATACCAGATAAATTAGTGAATATTTGTGAACACAATACCATGTTTTCATTTTAAAATTATGATAGTGAGGTAAATTAGCCAAATGGTTTTGAATTTGGGTAAGTTAATATAAAATGTACTCAAGATAATTTCTATTATTAGCGTAGACCTTTCACATGTTGGATGTCTGTGTTAGCATGTATTAAAGTGTTTAATGATCTTGAGCATATTAGAACTTCAAACTATTTTTCCTTAAACTATTACTCAAACCATCTTGACAAAGGAGCCAATAGAAGCCAAAACATTATGAAATCTTTGTAATTACTTTAGTGTTGGAGGATGGTCAGAAAAGCAGATAAGCCTCTCACCTATCTCTTTCTTCCCCTCTCCATTTCTTTCCAGTGCTCAGGCTCAAACCCAGGGCTTCAAGCATGCTACCAAGCACTCTACCACTAAGCTGCATCCCCCTCCATATTTCTATATTTTAAATTAGGTGGCGTTGGTCCCCAAATGCAAAGTCAATTTAGACTGATTTTTGCAGGCCTTGGAACTTATAAGAATGCAGAGTACTTCTTTTAAAATAATTTATGTAATTTTAAACTGCTGTGTAAGGGAATGTGATTTAAATCAACCTTCTTCAGTATAGTGACTGTTAGCCACATGGGACAGCTAAATTAATGAAAAAAATTTAAAATTCAATTCCTCACTTCTACTGTCCACATTTCAGGTGTTTGGAGATGGTGTGACTAAGGGCTATTGTGTTGCACAGCATAGATGGGCAGCATTCTTCTCAAGTTCTGTGGCCGGGTCCCTTAATTAGGATATATAGTTATTCACACATACTAAAGAAAATTCCCACCTCCTCATCATTTGGGTCATTTAAAAAACCAGCCATCACACAAGCTATGGATCTAATTATCTTTTTTCGCTAAAGCTTCTACAACTTTGCATCTTTTCTCAATGATTGTCAGAAAGTCTTTATGTGTCCCTGCCTCACAGAAATGTTTCCAGTATTAATTACAGGAAGGGTGCGTTGAAATTGGAGTGTAGTATACAACCCCAGCTTCCAGATCTCTAAACAGAGTGGTCTGCCCTAAATTGGAGGTCATCCATATGTCTAAACTGAATCATCCAAGCAGGAAAAATTCTGTCTTTGCCAGTTTGACTCCAGTTAACTACATGAACTAAAATATTCTGAGCATAATTGTGTAATCACTGTAAAGAGTAATTTTAAGTATCCCTGAAGTGTGCTATCCCTTTTTAAAAGTTACTTTGGGGTGGGTAGGATGAGGACATTCCAGATCTTGATATAGGTTTATTTTCTATTTAATAGTGATGAAAGGGAGATACGTGTTAGATTCTCGATTATATTCTTTTAAGTTAAGAATGTGTATTTACCAGATACTAAAATTGTTTCTTAATACCATTCTTTAAGGGGAAAATATAAGTGTTTGGGAAAACAGACAGTCCTATTATAGCTGCTCTGTGAACCTGGCTTTTTGAAATGCAAGCTAGAATTCTAAAACAAATTTCTATCTACCACATCTCAATAGAACATCTTAAAGTACTTAGTTGTACCTTTTTCTAATCTCTTTAAGGTAGTTTGACTCTTGGTAAATTTTAATCATCTTAAAGCATCCATCTTCCTTTCTCTTAATTTTAAGATTGTTGTGATACAAAATCATCCTTGAGATTTAAACGTATGATTAGATCATTAACCAGAAAAAAAAACTGGCATCTATGTGCAGGTGATCAGATGACATAAGCAGTCTGGTTTTAATTTGTGGCCAGTACTGATTGTAACTAGGAGAGACTTGCTCTTTTTGTGGAATTGGCTGACTATTTCCTTACATCTGGAGTTAATAAACTCTTTGAGACCACATCAGTTGTGCTTTGCCGAAAGAACTCTTTGATCTGAAAAATCAAGACTGGCATAACTGCTGCCTCGTAACATTGCATCTGTGTTTTTGCAGGCTATGGTTAAGATACCAAAAGTGAAGTTAGAAATGCTGTTAGACGGGCCTCTTTGAGAACTAGGTATTTCAAAACATTTTTATTATGATAAAAACTTGAACTTGTGTTAGTGCATAAGATGTAGTAGTTTAGTTTTTTATTTACCATTTTATTTGTGAGATCTATCCTTTAAAAGTCCATTTTTTTCAGTCTGTTTACAAAGACCATCAATGAAAATAAATTTAACAGGCTATGAGGCCTTTTTTTCATACAGCTTCAAATTTTCAAGAGAGGATAGACAAGTGTCTTTTTCTGATTAGCTTGGTTTATCTTGGCTTCCTTGCTTTTTATGACAGCCATCAGTTAATTATTATCTTGATCAGAATATTCTACATTTAGCAGTAGTGTGCAAGTCAGCAAAGTCAAATATATCCCTTCACTTCCTTTTGTAATAATTGCAGACATTTAAAATTATTAAAGTATATCATGTATGAGATATAGGGAATTGAATGAGACTAAGAATAAAGAAATATAAATTGGCAAATTATGTAGGTCCTTTTTGCATGAAGTGTCACACCAAAGCTGGAGTTTTTTCATAATTATCAAGTGTGAAGTTTACATGTTTCATTCTATAACCTGTCTAGAATTAGAGACTTTTATATTTCATACTTTCAGATCAAGGATTATACGTTTAGTAAACACACATACGTGATAAGAAGCATATGTTCTCATACTGTCTTCTAAATTTGATTCTCATTTGTATTTTCTAGCTAAGTCTATGGATTTTCTTTTTGTTGTTTGTAGTTTCACCCTGGCTTGGGGAAAACTATATATAAAGGGGACAGAGGATATCTAATCATGGCTAAGGTTAGAAACTGAAATTTGATTAAAAGAAAATAGTCCAGAATTCCTTTCCTGAAAATTTTACCTGCCTGTTGGCCTATCTGATACATTCCAAACACATGTATATATATATCCAATTCTAACATAATCTTTTATGAAATAACTTCAGACTAGAAAAGTATGTTTAATATGTGTAATGAACAAGCTATTTATCTGCTATATTGTCCTATCTAGTGTGTTTCTGGATAATTCTTAGAAATATATCTTGTCCCAAACTTCTCAGGTACACAGATACTTGTTTTTATCTCTGGGATGTAGAAGGAAACAAACCAGAGAGCCAGTCCATTAAAAAAGGCACACCTGTGCTAGTATTATGATGACTAGCAAGAAAAATAAAAATGGACTTTTATCAGTGTGTGTGTGTGTGTGTGTGTGTGTGTGTGTGTGTATTTAAGTAGGGTCACATCAGACAAAAACCATTAGAGAACTAAACAGGGGCAATACTTAGCAGCATAATGGCTTCTTTTAGAATAATAGATGATAGTATTAGCTATTCTTATTGACTTTACTTTGTAAAAGGCACTATGCTAAACATTTTATTTATGTGTTATTTCATCTGATCTTCCCATCAGCCCCCAGAAGTGCAATGTTACTGTTAGCACCACCATTTTACAAATAAGGAAATTCAGTCTCAGGAAGGTTAGGGTAATTTCCCAGAGGTCTATATAGTTAGTGCCACAAAAACAAAACAAAAAAACAAAAAAAGGAATACATTCTTAATAGTTTATATACCTGATAGTTTTTACAAATTAAAAAATTGGCTCACATTTTAATCTTAATTTTGTAGGTTTTTCCTTTTCTTTCCTTTCTTTCTTTCTTTCTTTCTTTTTTTTTTTTTTTTTTTTTAGGTGTTGGGGATAGAACCCAGGGCCTTGCACATACTAGGCAAGTGCTCTATCACTGAGTTATGCCCCACAGCCCCTTAACTTTTTTCTTTATTAATGCTTACAGATACATGTTTGGTGTAAAAATATGTAATAAAAGTCCCTCTTCCCAATTTTAAGTCTAGAGCTAAGTGTCTTGTGTTTAATTCCAGAAATTTCCTATAATTATACAAATGAATACATACGACTTTTTTATACATGCTCCCATAATTTTATTGTTACTTTCTTCCACTTAAGTGAACACCTAGAATTCTTACTTTGCGGTGAAATTTAATGGACATGCCTTTAAGAGACTAAAACAAATTATTTCATGTGCTGCTCACAACAGCTTACCTTTCTGTCCTTTCCCTTCTTTCTGACTTCTGTTGTATTTTTACAAGCTCTACATGACATTAAATGTTTTTTGTTTCCTTCTTGGTTCAGTACTTACAAGAATGGTGTGATGATGTTTTGATCATTAAGGTTATTTGGCTGCCCGTTTAGTTTTCCAGAGGAATGTGAATGCTGGCCATCTGCTAACTCAAAGTGTTCATAGTTTGCTTATCTGAAGTAAAGGTTTGCTAAAAGAAATTAATGACTAGGATTTAGCTCAGTTGGTAGAGTGCTGCTCTGCAGACTCTGAGATCCCGAGTTTGATTCCTAGCACTGCAAAAAAAAAATGGGAGAAGGACATGGCAATCCACTCCTGAGACAATCCCAAAACAGCCATTGAAAACCCTATAAGGGTCGCTATGAGTTGGACATAACTCGATGGCACCTAACAACAACGACAAGAGAAATTAATACTGCTCTGACAAATTAAATGAGATTTTTCTTAAAGCTGTGCCAGACTTAAACGTGTACTTAAATAATTAAAACTCCTCAGCAGAATTGGATTTTATTTGCTATTTCTACTAAATTAAAGAACTTCATGAACAATTGTGTTGTAACTTTCAGTTACCTTTTGATAGTAACAAAGAATAGCAACTTTTTGCTTGCTTGTTTGTTTGGGGAGGGTGTTTTTTTTGTTTTGTTTTTTCCATTTTTGGTTTCTAAGACAGGGTCTCAGGTACCAGACTGGCCTCAAACTCATGTCAATCCTCCTGCCTCAGCCTCCCAAGGGCTGGGACTACAAGTGTGTGCTACCACGTCCAGCTGGATAGTAATATTTATTCAAATTATTATATTTGATAAATCTTATAACAATGAAAAGAATGAATGAGCCCAAATTCTATATCATGTTATAGACTTAAAGGCATTTTGTTTGTTCCATCAGATTTTGATTCATGAGCCAATATGAGATTTGTGTTTTGTTATTATCCAAGTCAACATTTATGACTGTTCAGCCATCTAGTATAATTGTCATACCACAATGTATTATGTGGCTATTAATATTCCTAGTAATCAACTAAAGAGAAACATGTTAATAACCAAGTTTGACATTATTTATGTAGACTTAGGCAGTATTCTTTGTATTTCTGATAAGCCTATACAGAGATTAGATGTCATTTTAGTCCCTTTATGAAATGAAAAACTCATTTCACATAAGTAATATGGTGGTCATTTACATTTTAATTAAAATTCCTATTTAATTTTAAGGTATATGCACCATCCCCAAATTCTGATGATTTCAACCGTGAATCTCCTAGTTATCCATCTCCTAAGCCACCAGCCAGTATGTTTGCTAGCACTTTCTTTATGCAAGGTAAGTACTGCCAAGTAATTGTCACATACAGCTGTTGTTGTTGTTGTTGTTGTTGTTGTTGTTAGCTGCCGTCAAGTCATGTCCTACTCATAGCAACCCTCATAGAGTTTTCAGTGGCTGATTATTTCAGGATTGCCTTGGGAGTGGATTACCACATCCTTCTCCCATTTTTTGCAGTGCTGTGAATCCAACCCAGGACCTCAGAGATTGCAGAGAGGCGCTTTACCAAATGACCTAACTCCCAGCCCAAACATACAACCGTGGTCACCTGTATATTAGCCAGTATTTTAAAGTGTATAGAAACAGAATGTCTATATAAGAATTCAGGCATTATTTAACCGAAGTAAATTAAAATTAGCTTTGTAGTTTTTTAGTGCTATTTATTGCTAACTGCAAATTCGTTGAATTGTCCAGCAAGTATTGAAATTTATAAAGGACTTAAATTGAGAAAAGTGAATATAGCTGCTCTATCTTGGTTTAGAATTTAAAAATATGAAAAGCTATTTACAACTCTGGTTTTTTGTTTACATTACAGCTTCCTATCACACCTAGAATTACCAATGTAAATAAAGAAGGAATATCATAGAACAGAGTAAGACTTGTTAAGAGAGAAAAAGTGTTACATTTCCTTTAATTCATGTCTAGCGAATCATTTTTATTTGGTCTCCTGTGGTTTGGGATTATAGGAAACATGTATATGGAAACAATAAATAATTACATAAATGGTTCTTTGACTTTATACTGTGAGTGAAGTCATTGCTGACATGTTTCATTTGAAGGCTGACTATAATATGGTCATTATCAATTACTTAAGTTTACTATTAGAGAAACTTCTTTATTGTACAATTTCAAAGTGTCTGATATATTGCTTGTTATGGCTTAAGAACTTTTAAAATATATTTATGGGTATACCATTTAATAAAAACTAAATCCAACTTATTCCCAAATTTGAATTTTTATTGTATTCTTTAATATGAACTTAGATCACCTGAAGATTTTTATAATGACCTATTACAGTTTGGATTACTTTTTTCCTTGATATAAAGCTTATTCCTTTTAAATAGTAATGTTACAATTTAGGGGAAAGAAACTGGATAGAATATTAGGTTGGAAAAGGGAGGAAAAAAATACCTGAAATATACCCTTTAAATTTTTGTGTTATCAAAATAATGAAAAATTAGCTAAGGAAAATTTTATATTTTTCTTTTTGTTTTAGATGGGACCCACAATTCTTCTGACCTTTGGAGTTCATCAAATGGGATGAGCCAACCTGGTTTTGGTGGAATTCTGGGGACCTCCACTTCCCATATGTCTCAATCTAGTAGTTATGGCAGCCTTCATTCACATGACCGCTTGGTAGGCTATCACATGTGACTAAGATGTAGCAATGTTTTGTCCTCATTCGTGTTTCATTTTGAATTCCAAGATAAAATTTTATTCTGCCAAAATTTCTATAATTTGAAGTACTTCTAGACTTCACTGTTGCATTTACCCTGAGTTTTTAAAATGTAAATGACAATGGTAGCACTCCTTAGCTGCTGTCTTATATTGCTCTTTTTGATCTGTTATAGTAGTGGTACAATGTGTGTACATATTATTCAGAAACTATATTTAGTAGTTTATGTCTCTTTCTTACTTTTTCTAGAGTTATCCTCCACACTCAGTTTCACCAACGGACATAAACACAAGTCTTCCACCAATGTCCAGCTTCCATCGTGGTAGTAGCAGCAGTTCACCTTATGTTGCTGCCTCACATACTCCTCCCATCAATGGATCAGATAGCATTTTAGGTGAGCTTTTTGGGTCAGCAGAACTTCCTAAAACCTAACCTGGAGTTTTTAAGTGAATCCTATATCTTTCAATATATTTTTAAGTATTTTGTTGAAGGATGAAATAAAGAAAAGAAACTTATTTTTTGTTAATACCAAAACCAATAAGGAACTCATCTTTACAGCTTATTAAGTACAATACATAAAGCTGGGTGCAGTGGCGCATGCCTGTAATCCCAGCAGCTCGGGAGGCGGAGGCAGGAGGATCACAAGTTCCAGACCAGAGGCAGTCTGTGTAATTTAGTGAGACCCCATCTCAAAAAGTAAAAAAAATGGGCTGGGGGTGCAGCTCAGTGGCCCAGCACTTGCAGAACATGCAAGCGTGAGGCCCTGGGTTCAACTCCCAGTACCACAAAAAGAAAAAAAAAAAAGTACAGTACATAGAGATATTTCCTGGCTTACCGTGACAGATGTAAGATGATAATAGAGAATACCCCGGAATAATGGGAAGATGCCAAAAAGAAAGCACACCTTTCTGCTAAAATTCTTGATTTGTTTCCCTACTTGAAATATCCAGGAACCAGGGGGAATGCTGCTGGAAGCTCACAGACAGGTGACGCACTTGGAAAGGCTTTGGCGTCTGTGAGTACTGATTTTACATATTTTACTGAATGATTTCTATCCTGCTGAATACAGTGATTAGATTTGTGGACAATAAATGCCATAGTTAAATGGTGTAATTGTAATGATATCAACTTCATGACTCAGAGCTATTTAGCACTATTCTCAGTTTTTATTGGTACATACCATTATAAATTTGCTCATGAGAATACCTTCTCACCTCATCTCTACCAGAACTACCTTTCAGCTTCAATTTAAATATCCGTCTTTGTTTTAATGGAACAGATACAGAGGGAAGAAAGAGAAATTTGGCATTTTTTAATCTAAAGCAAAAATTACTGAGATCAAAAATTAAATCTTTGTATTTGTATTAAATGCGTATTTGGTGACTCATTAAAATAAATCTGACGGGACCAAGAAAGAGAACTCAACCATTCTTCTGATCCAGGGAATAAAATGCCTTTGTAAGAACTTTCCCAAGACAGAAAATATTCTACCCATATTTTTTTTAAATAAAAAATCAGCTGCAGCTGGTTCATTCAACAACTAGGAAATGAAAGCCTTAAAAAAAAAAAAAGCCAGATTCATTGAAGAACTGAAACTAAAGTGAGTAAAACTTTGAAATTACTTGAAGAGGTGTTATAATTTTGTTGTGCAGCTAGTCTGTATCATATCAGTGACAAAGAAATCATTTCATTTTAATCCCTGACTCTTAAATTAAAATCTGTTCTTTTGGAATGTTAAAACTAGAATGGAGATCATTTATCAATAATCTACAAAGATTGAAACTCTGTAATTACTCAAAAGAGGTGTGAAATTCTCCTAGGTTTATTTTTCTTCTTTTTCTTTACTTTTAAGCAATATGCCTCTTAGAATTCCCACAGAGTTGTCTTATATTTTCTCGGCAGTGCAACTACTCTGTCAAATATTTGTTGCTGTTTATGGGGAAGGTAGAGCACTTTAATATGTGAGTAGCAGGAACCAACTGTTGAACACTTAAAGGGATAATTCTCTTTATTTATTGTTTCTGTAAATAAATCTTTCTCGTTAGCTGAGTACAAGCATGAAAAATGAAGCCAAGTCAAATTTATCCTCTATGTGTAGAGCTCTGCACAAAGTGGAGCTTAGTAAACGTTTGCTGAATTCAGTCTTGGGGCATATGTAATAATGGAGGTGATAATAATGAAACCTACAAAAATTACCAGCTATAATTTGAATGCTTTGTAGGAGTTGGCTCTAAACATTTATATACCCTGTTTCACTGAATCCTGACAAAAACTTCTTAAGGTTGACATTATTTCCCAACATTACAGATGAGGAACTAAGGTTTAAAAGGTTAAGTAACTTGAGCTCAGAAAGATTAAGTAGTTTGCTCTAGGGATCACAAAGCTAATAAGGGTAGAACTCGTATACATTAGAACCTTGATCTAAAACTAGCTTTAGACTAGCCTCTTCACTACTGCTCTGTATGTCTAAGAATAGCAGTGCTAGAGTGACTGTGTCTTACAGGGGTGTGAAGGAGTTAAAGAGAATTGTCTCACCTTTTTCTGAATCTTTTTTTTTTTTTTTTTTTTTTTTTTTTTTTTTTTTTTTTTTTTTTTTTTTTTTTTTTTTTTTTTTTTTTTTTTTTTTTTTTTTTTTTTTTTTTTTTTTTTTTTTTGGTACTGCTGGAGATAGAACCCAGGTCCTCTTGCATGCTAGGCAAGTACTGTATCACTGAACTATATCCCTAGCCCCCTTTCCTTAACTTACTCCCACCCAAAGAAAGCTACATACTGAGGAAGAAAATTGTCATCCTATATTGCTAAATCCAAGGGACTCCTTGGTATTTGATTGTCTTGCCATATTCCTTCTGCTGATTCTGGGAAAATCTAGTAACAGATACTTTACTTGTAAAAAGATAAGTAACATTTCAGCTTTTGGTATTAGGCAACTTTAAAAAATATCAACTATATTTCAAGGGCTTTTTTCCCTCATAGATCATTTGTTTATTCAAGGGAAACAATTATAAACTTATATGAAGGCACATTGGCATATAGGCAGGCAAGAATTTGTGATATTTTCAGTGGCCCCTCAAGCTCATTTTTAGTTGCCTTTCAAATCCTTGAATATCTTCCCATATTATGAACACTATACTAGCCAAACCAAGATGGCATTTGGAAAAGAAAATCCAAATTCACTGAGTAGAAGCCAGGGAAGAAATGTTTAATCTAGTTAGTGGGTGGGCTTTGGTTGTCATGGAAACTCAGCTCTGTCATCCTGTGTTGTTACTAGGCAGGAGCAGCCAGGTCATTCCATAAATCATTTCTGTCATAGCTGATGGTGATGCATTCCATCTGCTCCATTACTACATGCCATAGTCTGCACACTTCAAATCCCTTCTTTCAATCCATCTGCTGCACTCCTCCCCAATCGAGACACCTTCCCAAACACATTCTTTCTCTAACTTCCATTATAGACTCACATTCACATTAACACATGTTTAATATTTGAAATATACTGAAAACAAAAACATTACATTGTCTGGAGATAGGAAGGATTAGAAGAGATGAGAAGAGGGAACTTAATGAAGATTACATTTGAGAGTCTGACATGTATATTAGAATTTTTTTAAAGTATTACAGATCTTTGGAAATGGTGACCTGTTTTGAAATTTTAAATTGTTTAGAATGTGATTTTTTTTAATATAGCATATAGTTTTGGATGGAGAAACACTGTGCTGTTGTCATTAGAGGTTAATTCTAGTTCCCCAATTGTCTGATATATGTCTTAGAAGGTCTTTCATGTGTGAAACATCAGAGAGTACCACCTTTGTTCTTCAGTTTAGGTATTAAAGAGCACACAGAATACTGTGTGATTAAACATGTAAGGCCAGATAATGCATTTGCAAAGGTTCTTTTATTTTAGGTTTAAGCCAGGATAATTGTGGTCTTAATCTCAGGATAGCAAGAAAGAGAATTGTACATGAAAGTATTTACACAAAGTTCCCAAAGCCCTTTGGATTATGCTTTAGTTTAGATAATAAACTAGGATAGATAGAAGGAAAGGAAAATCTGCGTATTCGTGCCATTTCTAATGTGTTTCCCTGAACGTTTGCCAGACAATAACCCTTTAAGATTGTGCCCGTGGAGAGTTATATAGAGGAAGAAACATCTGGTTTATTTCAGTGCCTAATACCATATCAAAACACTTGGTCTTTAATTTAGAGGAGATCAAACAAGAGGACTGTTTAACTTTGTTGATTATATCAGACTTCTTTGTGATAATTTATGTTTTGATTTCTACCTCAGAGTAAGGGAGGGAGAGGAAAAAGGAGGGATAGAGAGAGGGAGTTTCAATCTGGATAGTTAAATGGTCAGTAGTCTCTAACAAAAGAAAAGAAAATTCAGGGAAGTTGATGTTTAAAAGTAATTCATGAAATAAGTTTCTTTGTTCCGTAGACTCAATAACATTAGCATAATAAAGATTAACTGAAACGTGCGCGGTGGTATTTAAAAAATTGGACTCACTGTTCCAGGGTTGGGCCTGGGAGTTCTCCATTGTTTCTTTTTTGTCTGAGGCCCTTTTCATTAGCCTCTGGCTTTATTGGCACCCTGCTGATTGGAATGGACCATGACTGATAGGAGGAGGAGCCTCATTTGTTGCAGTAAAATGAGGCATATTACCGTTTAAACCTGGCAGAAGGTATTGGGAGTTATTCATCATTGGTCATTTAACAGTAGGAGGACCATGAACTGCATGCAGAATGAGTTCTTACTTTGTGTTTATGCTCTAGACTCTTAAATCACCCGACCCCCATTTTTAAGTGACTGACTTTTTTCTTTTTTCCGCCTTCAAATAGCCTTTAAGGCCAGAAAATACAAAAAGAAATATATTCCTGATTTAGAATGCTCCCTGTAATAAAACTTGGTGTTTAGAATTTCTTAAAGTAACAGAATTTCTATAGAGTAAATATAATTTCTTTGTGATTTGGTAATAGAATAAACCTACAAAGATAAGATTTAGTGAAATTATCAGTAATCCAAAAGGCTATATCATCGTTCTTTTTTAAATGTTATATTGCTCCTCCTCTCCCCATATGTGTATTCTTTTTATGAAAGTAAAAGGGATAAGAATGAGCCCTGTAACTTGTTAGTATATCTGTAAATTCAGGAAAAGAATTAATAACAATCTGTCTGTCATCAGTTTAATTGATAAAATAGAACCAGTAAGTGGGATGGGTGAATGATAAAAGTGGCTTTTATTGTACAAATAGAGAAACTCCTTGTGGAAAAAAATACCAGAAATTGTTTTTATGCTTGATACCTTTTGATACTGCTTCTCCTGTTTACACAGTGATTTTTAAAAGCTTACACCTGTTTTACATATAGGATCTGAACGTTCTGCTGTCATTTAAAGGTAGTGATCTGATATAACTAAAGTATAGCCTCTGCCTTGGACATAAAGGAGTTATCACCAAGGCTTGATACGCTTAGAAATTACTTATGTGCAAGGGCAGAGATGTCAGGAACAGTTAAGAGTTGGTAGCCCATTTATACCCTCAAAAGTCTATACCTGCTTAAATGATGTGATATGGACAGCCTAGTACACTAACACTAATTCCCAGAAATAGTTGAGCCTCACCATGTAATTGTTCTCAAAGCTTATGCCATATAACTGATTGGAAATAAAGTTACCTACTAAAAAAGCTTTCTCCTCCTTTTGTATTTCTATGGCTAACCCCCATTATATAAATACTAAGATAAATACTACCATTTAAAGGGCCCTACTTTTTATCAATAACTATGATAGCAAATTTCAGGTGCAATTTTATTACTCAAGTTTTTTAAACAAATATTGAGCTCCTTCTTGTACAATGCAATGACAGGCAGTGATGGATTCATTGTTGAACTATGTAAGATCCCTGCCATCAAAGAACTTACAGTCAAGGAGAGAATATAAGACAGATACACAAATAATAATAGTATAGAACCTAATGTGAAACAAAGGGTTAAAGAGAAGGTTGTGTAATTCTAAGTGTATAGGGAAGGTGAAAATGACAGGTGAATGGAAAGATGATGTTTGAGCTAAGCTTCAGTGTCGTGTAGAGTTCCATCAGGGAGAAGTTAAGAAATAGACATTCTGAAAATAGGCATGTTCAGAAAATGAAAAAAAAAAACTGATTGACTAATAGAGTAAGTTATAAGTAGATTGTAAAGTAGAAAAATATTTTTGTGAGATGGGCGCAGTGGTGCATGCCTGTAGTCCCAGGGACTTGGGAGGAAGAGGCAGGAGGATCACAAGTTTGAGACCAGAGGCAGTCTGCGTAATTTAGCAAGACCCTGTCTCAAAAAAGTTAAAAAAAAAGGGGGGGGCTGGGGTTACAGCTCAGTGCTCCAGCACTTGCAAGCATGAGTCCCTGAGTTCAACCTCCAGTACCAAAAAAAAAAAAAATTGTGACCAGATTATGGAAGACACCAAACATCATTCTGTTTTATTTAGTAGGCAATAGGAAGGATAGTATTTGGTTGTTTAAAATTGTGTTCAAGAAAAATATCTCCGGCAATTAATTATGTATGGGATGAAGAGAGACAGAGTAGCTGGATAAAGACTTACATAATACATTCCCAAGTTCTAGTAAAGATTTAAAGTGATACCATAACAGTGAGAATGATGTATACCTATTCCAAAAACAGAATTGTGGGTATTGGTGTCTGTAGAGGGAAGAGTAGAAGGAGGACACAAGAAAAGAGGGAGAGAGATGTTGCTGCTAGTAGAACAGAAGAGTCGAGATGGGAAGAGGGGAAAGCTTTAGGGTGGTAATGCAAATTTTGGATGTGGATATACTCAGCCTGACATGAAAAGAAGAGTTTGTCCAGATTTAGAAGTCCAGCAACCAGAGAGAGGATGTTGTTGTTGTTGTTGTTGTTGTTGTTGTTGTTGTTGTTGTTCTTCTTCTTCTTCTTCTTCTTCTTCTTCTTCTTCTTGTTAGGCACCATTGAGTCGGTATCTG
This sequence comes from Pedetes capensis, assembly GCA_007922755.1. Lineage (NCBI taxonomy): Eukaryota > Metazoa > Chordata > Mammalia > Rodentia > Pedetidae > Pedetes > Pedetes capensis. The sequence continues at coordinate 20,721 of VMDO01010761.1, forward strand.
ACTCATAGGGACCCTACGTACAACAGGCAAAACACTATTGGCCATGCTTCTCTGCTATTCATAGGGTTTTCAATGGCAAATTAATTTTTGAGAGTGGGTTGCCGGGTCTTCTCCTGAGCCTGCAGTATCTGGTGGTCCTAGGTAATCTCCCATCCAAGTACTAACCATGTCCGGTCCTGCTTAGCTTCTGAGATCTGATGAGATCCAAAGCCACAGTTCTGTGGCTGCAGGCAGAGAGAGGATGTTGTTGTTGTTGTTGTTGTTGTTGTTGTTGTTGTTGTTGTTGTTGTTGTTGTTTGGTGCTGTCCAGTTGATATCTGCCTGCAGCGGTAGCCCTATGGCATCCGATCCCGTCAGATCTCGGAAGCTAAGCAGGGTCGGGTCTGGTTAGTTCTTGGATGGGAGACCACCTGGGAACACCAGAAGCTGTAGGCTTGGGAGGAGGACCTGGCAACCCCCTCCCAAAAATCAATCTGCCATTGAAAACCCTATGAGCAGCAGAGAAGCACTGACAATAGTGTTTCCCCTGTTGTACAGAGGGTCGCTATGAGTCGGATACTGACTCGACGGCACCTAACAACAACAACAACAACAAGTTGATATCTGACTCATAGCAACCCTCATAGAGTTTTCATTGGCTGACTGTTTCGGGATTGCCTTGGGAGTGGATTGCTAAACCCTTCTCCCATTTTTACGGTGCTGGGAATTGAACTTGGGACCTCAGAGACTGCAGCACAGTGCTCTACCAACTGAGCTAAATCCCAGCCCAGAGAGAGGATAGAGATGTCAATTTCGGAGTTATCGGTGTGTGATATTTGAAACTTTACAAGGAATAGTATTATCAAAAGATAAAGCACAGAACTGGAACTAGAACTCTGGGGAAACCTACATTAAGGAAACTGGGAGAGTAAAAGAGATGGAACATAAATAAATATATCCAAAGACTGAAAAATCACTCAGAAATTCCTCGCAAAGGTTGTATCATTCATTCTTACAACAAATATATATTGAACCCACACCATTTATCAGCATTGTTATGGAATCTAAAGCTACAGCACTGAATATGACAAAGTCCTTGTTCTTCTGGAGCATACCTTTTCCTAGCAGAAAGGGTAATTACTGAGACAGATAGTAATGGTTGAGAATATAATGTAAGAACTATGAGAAAACAAAAGCTGGAGGGTATGACAGAGAAGGAATGCTATTTCTCCAGTGTTTTTATGTTATTAAGTCTGACAGATGAGTATTAAAAATCAACAAGTTGGGCTAATTTGTGATGATCATAGTTTAGCTTGGAACTGAAGTTTTTCTTGCTCCTCGTTTGCCCACCATCAGTGTTACCAGTCCTTTGTCCCTTGCCAGTATTGCATTCAAGATGTATTTCATAAAACTTAGCATTAGTTGCTCATAAAAGCTTTAATTATTTGAATGTTGAACAGAACAAACTGTGATTTACAAGGACAAAGAGGTATACTGAGACTTTGTTTTCTTGAAGTTTGGTTACCTTAACTAATTTACTTACAGAGTTGAAGAAAATTAGTTTACTAGGAACCAAAATAATTTTCATTTATATCTCGTGATTTTCTTTTTCCTGGCTTTTCAGACAAGGACTTACTTTGTAGCTTAGGTTGGCCTTGAACTCACTATCCTTCTGCTTTAGTCTACTGAATTCTGATATTACAAGTGTTTGCCATAATGCCCAGCTTTATGAATTTTTTGAAAGGTAGCAATTTTAAGTAACTTTTTTTATTCTTTTTTCTTCTTTTCTTTTCTTTCTTTCTTTCTTTTTGTGCTTAGAAGAGAACCACTGAGCTCTACTCCCAGAACTAAATAACAACTTTAAGGCCACCAATATTTTGATCTTGTACTACTTCTCTGTTAATAAATGCTCTCAAAGTCTCTTAATCCCTTTTTGTAACTTTGCCTTTCCAAAATGGCTTTTATCTTGAATATTCAATTTCCAGATCTTTTTGTTTGAGAGAGTTATTGTTTAAAGGCGTTTATAATTGTAATTCACTAACATCATACAGATTCTTTTATCTGAAATAGATATGTCCATCAGAGGAAAATAGACTGGGCTCTTTGTAATTTGAAGTTAGTGAAAGTTTAAAAAATGAAGGCCATTACATTTGTTAATTGTAGCCTGTGGAATTTTGTTTTACATGAACCTGTCCCAATATTTGGCTTTTTTTGTTACCAAATAAAAACATTATTGTGCTTTCTTTTAAAACAATACTTTAAATACAAGCAGTTTTAAATTGATTAGAGCTCACAACTTACTGAGAGTAAGGTTATTTCTATACAGTGACTCTTTGCACTCACAGGTAGTATTCCTTTTTAAAATGTTTCTCCACAGCTTAGCCACAGAAGTTGACTTGTCTGCCCCAAATTAAGTGCTGAGATGTGAAATTATTTTTTAATGCCTTTTATAAGAACAGGGTTGTCCAAAAAGAGACCTTTGAGGGGCCTTTGAAGCCTAAATTAAAGGTACTTCTAGAATATTTACTGGTTAATTAGGTAAACATGAATGACTCTTGGTCACCATTTATGGCAATATAGAATATATATAAAGTATAGCAATAACATTTTTAACCAGAATACTGAAAATTATGCATCCAGATATGATTTTCTCTTTGAATAGATCTGCTGGGAAGTGTTGTTCTTGATAGATGCCATCAAGTGGAGTTTGACTCACAATGACACTCAGGGTTTTTGATGGCTGATTTTTTTCAGGGTTGCTTCGGAAGAGGGTTGCCAGGCCCTTCTCTAGTTTTTGCAGTGCTGGGAATCCAGGGCCTCTGTGCACACAGAAGAGCACTCTACCAACTGAGCTAAATTTTTTGAAACACTTCAGGGATTTTTCACTTCTCCAAGGGTGACAATGTCTCCTTAAGAGGAGGAAGCTTAATTTTTTACAATACACAATCATTTAGAGCTAAAATGGGCAAAAATGTGGCCAGACTAGTAACACTTTGTTTGTTTACATATTCAGTGATACTAGGGGTTGAACCCAGGGCCTCACACATGCTTTTGCAAGCACTCTACCACTGAGCTATATCCCCTGCACATTTTTTACTTTATTAAACTTTGAGTCAAGGTTTCACTAAGTTACACAAGCTACTTCTGGCCTCAAACTTGCAATCTTCCTGCCTCCACCTCCCAAGTCACTGGGATTACAGGCGTGCACTACCTTGTCCATCCAGACTAGTAACATTTTAAATGAGAGGTAAGGGATAATTATTTAAGTATATATATATTTTTTTCATATTCTTGCCTTTTAAAAGATTATTTCAAAAGATGATAGCTGGCTTGATAGTACATACCTATAATCCTAGCACTTGGGAGGCAGGAGAATTCCAAGACCAAGGCCATCCTAGACTACATAATGAGTTTGAGGCTACTTATCAAGATGCTGTCTCCAAAAGAAAGTTAAAAAAAGTAAAAGAAAAAGCAACAACAACAAAAAAAAAATGAGTTTTGTGAGGTGATTATTTATAAAGGGTACCACTTATTTAGATAACATGTTCTTGAAAGATTAATTATCGGATATTTTAACTTTATAGTCATGTTTTGTTTTGTTTTGCTTTGTTTTGAGACAGGATCTCACTGTGTGTCCCAGGGTGTCCTTGAACTCATTCTGTAACCCAGGCTGGGCATAAACTCCCAATTCTGCCTCAGCCTGCTGAGTGCTAGGATTACAGATATGTGCTACCATGCCTGGCCTTCACTTCTTGTTTTTCTAGTTTAGTTAGTTGGAAACTTTAATTTTTTTCCAACTAGAATAGTAAGGGAATAGATATCTATTTTTCGCTCCTATTTGAATATATATGATACTTTATTATCCTAGTTTAAAAAATGAGGCTACTTTGGCCTTTAGTAAGAACAGTCTTAATATTGATGAAAAATCTTTTCACTATTGAATCTTAGGAGTGGTGACTTATAAGAATAATTCCATGTGAAAGGGTTTGTATTTTTGCTGTTTCCATGTATTGATGTTTGTACATCTCTTGTTTTCTGGCCAGATATATTCTCCTGATCATACCAGCAGTAGTTTTCCATCAAACCCATCAACACCAGTTGGATCACCTTCACCTCTCACAGGTAGGCTTCTCTTTTATCTAACTGCTTCATAACATGTGTAGGTCTAGCTGAAATATTTCACATTCATATATTCTTCAATAAAATTCAATAAAAATTTATGAAACATTCATTTAGATTTTGACAGAAACTAAACAGAAAGTTCCTCAGCAGTTCTTTTTGAAGAATATTGAATTTTTTGTTAGTTTTGAATTATTTATGCATATCTCCCTAGATTATTAAAATAATGTGACAATTTCTAATAACAGTTGTTGTAATAAAATAAAAATAAAGCTAAGCAGTTGGAATGAAGGTAAAATACAGGGAAACTAAATTAAAAAAATTTTGTAAGATAGCATGGGAAAAAAAGCAAAAATAATCTCTTTAGAAGTTCAAGGTATAGGGATAATAACTCAGTGGTAGAGCATGTGCATAGCATGCATGAGGCCCTGGGTTGGATCCCCAGCTCTAGGAGAAAACTAACTTCTTTCTTCCTTACTTCCCATACTTATCATCTCCATGGATAAAATTCAGAAATGAGTAACTGTTTCTGTAATAGTCTGTCTTTATTTTTAGGTCCACAAAGTTATTATTTCACATATGTATGTGAATATGAACATATATATATACACACACACATATATATAGTTTTTTTGCTAAGGAAGAAAATTCTATAATAATGTGATTGTACTGTTAATGGAGATGCATAAGTGGTTCAGATTTGCTTTACTTTCTCCAAATTTTTTTCATGTTAATTTTAACAAGTTCTAAATCCTATCTTATAGTATGAATTTGTTGAGACATAATTGTTACTATAAATTGGATTTTTTTAACTTATTAAAAATAAGTAAAATTACATGAAAATGTTAAGCTTATCCTTAAGCTATCATTTTAAAACTTGCCCTGTAGTTTTCTAAGCAATGTTTGGAGAAAAATCTTTTTGAATAAAACGTATTGGTTGGTTTTGAAGAAAAGACACTATTAGACAACTGAGTAAAATCGCCACATTCCTCCAATGACAGTTGACCTTCAAAGTACCTCTTTTTTCCTTATCATGCCACTAGTTAGGTCCAAGTGGTTTGGTTTTGTTGTTGTTAAGCCGTTCTGTATTGTTTCTGTATTATTGCAGGTTTCTTGAAATTGGGGCTCTTGAGATGTCAGGGACCTTGCTGTCACCTGTGCTTTGTGTGTTAGCCTGTGGCTGCCAAGAGGCATTCCATGTGCAGATGATGAACTGCTGGCAGCTGCTTTTGGCTTTTAGCAGGTTCTGCCACTTTCTCAGACACCGTGGCTTCAGCTGTCTAGTAAAAGTTGAACAGCTGTTCCCCACATAGACAAGACTATGAAAGACCCATTGACTTAAAGTTGTTATTTAACAGAGCTGAAATTACAGGAAGAATGATGTAACTTTAACCCTACTCACCCTCTTGGCATTTTTACTAACATCATAGGTGTCGTTTTTGCCACAGCCTGTTTCACGTTCTCATCTGAGGTGTCCATATCCACCCTTACTGTACGTTTCCACGGCCTCTCCTCCTCTGCCCAGAAAGATAGCTTCCAAAGTGTCCTTTCGTTTTAATAGTATGGAACAGGAAGGCTGTAGTAGAGCTCTGCTTCTATGAAAGCTCATCAGTGAAATGGAGACTGAGACAGACATGGGTTCAAAAAAGTAACACTCCCAAGTAAGGTTTCATGTTTTGTCCACCATTGCTTTTTGATGTTTAATGGGTAATATTCTTTTATCTCCTATAATTCAGCTGATTAATAAAAGTATAAGCTGTTGCATTGTTGTAGTAAAGGTGCCTATAGGCCTCTTTTTCAATCCATCAGTTATAATGAAAGAAAAATACTTCCACATACTTCTGCCAAAACATCACATCAAAGACTGATTTTATGGAGCTCCATCTCTTCTTACTCCTATATCTAGTCGCTACTTTCTTATTTTTGTATCCCTTGCACTCACTCACATACACACATACCATGGCAGAGCAGAGATGAAAAGAGGAAGAAGGGAAAGCATTATGATAAAAAGTATTCACAGGCAAAGCGAAGAAGAACAAAAAACAGGACTCCATTGTAATATGTGGAAATTATTTTGTGCCTTGTATGGCAATGACCTGTTACCTAGAATAAAAAAACCCTATCCACCCTGTGGGTAAGTTGTCTATACTTGCCCTGTTCTTATGCCTGAGCATCAGCCAGACTCAGCACAGGCTTCGTGAGGATAAACACACAGGTGCAGAGTCATATAAGCAGCTTCTCAGGTACTCGTTCTTGATTAACTCCATTTCATTTTCCTAGGAACTTATAGGTCAGGAGCACCACCTAGAGAGTACTTATGAGGATACTATTATCAATTAGGATACTTCAGGATGAAAAGAAAAGAAACTGTTGTCCCACCTAGAACAGTAAGAGCATTTGTCACCTTGTGTGAGAAGAAGCCCAGAGCAGGCATTCTTGACCAGTATGTCAGCGTTCCTACCCTAACATTCTTTCAGGCTGGTGGCAGGACAGCAGTTCATGGTGCCACATGTGGACATAGCAGTGTCCTCTGGAAGGAAAAGGACTATGTCTTCCTTAGCTCTTAAACAGTTTCCAGAAGCCTCTTCAACAGATTTCCCCTCATGTCTCATTGCCCCTACACAAGACCTAATACAGTTGCTTGCCACAGAAGTGGAACTACCTTGTTTATCTTAGGTATCAGGATTTTTCCATGAGCTAGAAATAGAATTATTCTCTCATAGTTCATACTAAGAAAGGACACCTCAATCCCCCCACCCCTCACCCCCGTGTGAACAAAATCAGGGCTCTGGCAGAAAGGAAGATGAGAAGAATGGTTGTGCCTACTCCACTTGTTATTTAGGGAAAGACACAGCATTTGTGTTAGGAGAACATGTTCAGTAAGGGAACTTAGAAGACAGACAGATCTTTATCTCCTTCTGGAATATAAATGAATAAAAGCTAAGTAATTGCGGCATGCAGCAACATTTGTCAGAGCAATCACAGTAAGAGTAAATGGGAAGGAGGAAGAATCCTCAGTTTGGGCTAGTTTAATCAATGAGATACTTACTTTTGTCATCTGTTGACATGCCTGGTATTAAATCAGTTGCCTGTCTTCAGGAAGTTTTCATTCTAATTGAGAAAGTAAGATAAAAATAGAGCCACAGAATTTACTCTAAATGCACAGTCAGGATGGATTTCATAAAGAAAATGATTTTTAAAAGAAGGAGAGAGTGTTTTCTGGTTACAAAGGGACAAGCACAGCAAAGATCCAGATGTAATAAAGTGCACAGCCTATTAATCCAGTCACCAAGGTGTGACTGGTATTGAGCTATTCATAAATGGGAGTGTGAAGCATAAAGATGGAGAGGGTGGCAGGGCCAGACTAGGGGAAGCAGAGTACTCAGTGCTACTTTGAGGATTAGGATCATCTACCCTTTCCCAAGCATGGGGGAATACCTTGAAAGTTTGAGTTTAGGGCAGGATTACAAAGAGAAATAATAGCACTGTAAGAAAACATGCAGTAAATGGTCCTAAGGAATTCTCTCAGCCACACAAAATGGTGATATCTGTTCTCTAAATTTATTACCAATTTTAGTAGGTAAAATACCCCTGCTCAGAATGAAAGCAGACTAAAAACACTGGGTAAATTTAAATTTCATGACAACAACCTTCCCACATTTTCAGCCAATAATTCAGCCCTCTTTTTTCTAGTCACCTACTAGCTCATTTTCTATAAATGTCCAATAGACTTCAATATTTTAATCCTTCTAGAATAAGAGCTAGTCTTTTAGGTGGTCAATCAGTAAAAAGCCCAGGACAATAATAGAAATTTTTTTTTATATAGAATAGTTGGAAGTTTATGCTCATCTAATAGAAGGAACCAGAAGCTCAAACCTTCTGAATGTGTACTACCAGGCACAAGGTGACAGGGAAGGGAAAAACAGCCTGTTCTCTGAGTCACCCTGAGAGTTCCTGCCTTTGTACTCTTCTTTTTCCATATTCCTGTATTAATGGTACAGGTGATGATTGCAAGATAGAGACACTAATATGATTCTAAAATTAATCTGTATATTTTACTCCCATATAAGTTTTATGAAGAGATGAAGCTAAAGGTCTGTCTAGTATCAGGCACATGCTCGCATTATGGTCTCTGTCCAGAATTTGAATTGTATTCCCACTCTCAAAGGCCTCACCTATAACTAATAAGTCATCAGTAATCCAAAATTGCCAGGGTCTTGGGATGTTTACCTTTTTCCTTCATTTATTGCATAATATATCTAATGTCAGAAAGAGATGACAGTAATGACCCATTGCTAGACAGATCTTTAGTCTTATGAATTGCTTCATGTCTCTTACGAAGTGCTTTGTAAGGTAGATACAAAAATTGTGTCCCTCTTTTAAATTCAGAGCTCACAGAATTAACTGATAGTACAGATCAACCAGATTATGGATCCACTAACTTTAGTATCCACTAACTTTGGTTGTTTTGTTTTACTTGTTGTTGTTGTTGTTGTTGTTGTTGTTGTTGTTGTGTGTGTGCAGTGCTAAGGATTAAATTCAAGTCCTTGAGCATGCTGAGCTGTACCACTGAGCTACATCCCCAGCCTCCACTAAACTTCTGTACCCTCCTTTGAGTTTTACCAGCCACAGTGTTGACTTCTGCTGAGTTAACTCTAACTATCCAGTCATCCCCTTTGTGACCAACAGCATAAAATTTTGAAATGACTAGATGGAATTACAGGAGCTTTGTCCATGAGATAAACATAATTTGAAGTTGTGTAACATTCAAATAGACATCTTGTCACTGATTTGGCCTTGTTAGTATTCTACTTCAACCAAATGTGCAACAAAGGGGAATCCAATCTATAATAGTAGAAACAAAATAGGTTTAAGTATATTTCTGTTTTTTCCAGTTAAATGGATATTTTGGAGGTAGAACTTCATATAATTTCTTCATATCACCACAAAGAATTATGAATGTAGAGCTTCAGGTATAGCTCAGAGGTAGAATGCTTGCTTACGATGTGCAAGGCTCTGGGTTTGAACCCTAGTACCGCAAAAAGAAAAGAAAGGATAGGAAAGATCTAGATTATTCTTATGTGGGTAACTTGATGCACACATCTGGTCCCTCGATGCTAAGCTACTGAATAACCACAAAAACTGCCTGTTTTGCAAAGCATCTATATGCATAATGACCATTTTGAGGCATTTAAATGTAAAACTTACGTTAATATTTCCTGAAAATTAAGTCATATGATGGATTACTCAAGGGAGTTTGGGGAAATTGGAATAGAATGATTGAAGTGATTTTTTTTTCAATAACTTAGGGTCTTTTACAAAATAGATTATGATTAAATCATCTGCTTAAAATTCATAATTCTGTATCATAAAGTGTTGGCTGATTGTTTTTAATTAATTTTTCAGATAGTTGCTGAATTTTATAGCTTACTAAATTTTACTTTTTAATAATAAAATAAACCCACAAGATTCTGTTTAAATGAGCAATTTTAGATCATCTATAATTCATTTGTGTGATTGAGTTATGATGCATTTATATGTCTAGCAGGAAGCCTTTAATGAGCCTCAAAATAATTTGTTTAAAATAATTTGTTTAGTTATAAATGAATTGTCAACTAAAGGACATACTATTTTTTTCTTTGCAATTTTGCTGTTGAAAATTGATTTGTATAATCACAACAGTATGAATATAAGAAATTATAAAATCTAATCAGGTTATTACGAATCTATATATACCAACTTTTCAAGTTGCAAAATTTATGAAATTAGTGGGATATGACTATTAGGTTGCTCAATAATTAAATGGTGTTCAGTTAAAATGAATATTATAGTCCCAGGTTTGCCTTGAGCTTTTCTGAGATAACAAATAAGTATTATATTATCTTTAGCTTCCTAAATATGGCAAAGAGACCTGCAACAACAGCCTGTCTTGGAACATAATTTAAATTTTGCTCAGCTGTAGGCAAGAAAAATTAAGTGAACCTTCTACTTTCAACTTTAGATTTTCAATGTAATTCAACTTGTCACCGAAGCTTTTTTTTTTTTTTTTTTTTTGTCACCGAAGCTTTTAAGAACAATAATATACAATTTAATTGAGTGGCCTCTATTATTTCTTTAAACAACTTATTTTCAGATGAACAAATATTCATATGAAATAATGAAGATTTTTGTTTTGTCTTTTTCTTTTAAAAACTGTTCTTCCAAGAGCATTAAAGCATTGCATTCTAACCATGGATGGTTAATTTTTTTCTTATGTGTGTGTGTGGGGTGTGTGTGTGTGTGTGTGTGTGTGTGTGTGTGTGTGCGCTGAAGACTGAGACTAGGGCCTTGCACATGCTAAGTCCTGATCTATACCCCAGCCTTATTCCTTATGAACTTGTATCTTTTTGTTTTCTGTCTTATTATTTCCTTGTTATAATTCTACTTTTCTAACATCAAAGAATCAATAACATTTAATAAAAGTCTTATAATGATATTTTCCAAATAAGGTATTTTGATACAAAATATGTTTGGAAATTTTCTAGCAGATGATCCAAAATGTGTTTGCAGTCATTTGAAATTGGTTCATCTGTGCATTTGCTAAAGGCACTATTAGTTAATATTACCCTTTAGTAAAATAATCTGGCCTTATGAATTAAGAATCATAAATATGTGTGAACTCTTTAATTCAGAAATGTTACTTTACTTGTAAACGTACACCACCCCAAGGAGAAAATACAGTAATGTTTATCACAGCACTATTCATAATAGCTAATTAATAGCAATCAAAATGTCCAGTAGGTGGTTAAGCAAATTATGTGCAGAAAAACAGGTAAATATTAACATCATCATAAATAGCGTTATCAAATGCCGTAAAACTATGATAGGGAAGGGAGGAGAATGAAAAAGGGCACACATTACAAGTGCATTTTCTCAAGATACAAGTGCATCTGGACAAAGTCTTAAGAATATGCAAACATAAAAGCAGTTGTGTTTTAAAGTATAGTTTTTCTCTTTATTTTGTCAGCTCCCTACTTCTGTTAACAATTAAAGAAAGGGTTTTTTTTAATGTTTTGAGTATATAAGGAGCCAATACAATGCTGAAAGCTGAATAAAACTTTCCATGTATAAATAAATACTGAGTATCTTTACCCTTTCCTTCAAAACATGATTCAAGATCGCTGAGTTAACCCAGGTGTGTGGGTGCTTTTGGGTTTTAACAGGTACCAGTCAGTGGCCCAGACCTGGAGGACAAGCTCCTTCATCCCCAAGCTATGAAAACTCACTCCACTCCTTGGTAAGCTCCTCTTGCAGGTCTTTACAGGTGTTACAGGTCTGACAGGATTTTATCTGTAGTTTGGAGGGGATGGTTTTTGTTGTTGTTTTGTCTTAGTGAATATTATGTAACAATGAAGAAACAGTAGGATAGCATTGCACACAAATTCTTTGCTAGCAAATGGCCTGATTTAGTTGAATATGAGACACATTGGGTGTCCCTTTTGCCATCTGTTCTTTGCAACATCAGACTTCTGGCGTCAGGACAACTGGTGTTAAAGTAGTGCTATAGGAGTTTTGTTTCTTTGAAAAATCTAGGGCTTAATTTTTTTATATTGCTATGTTGATGTAATAAGAGGAAACTTTTAAAAGACAAGTAAAAATATCAAAATTAAATCTAGCAATGCAAAATCATATAATAGGGTGTATGGGTTATTACATGTGAATTTTTAAGTGATTGTCAATAATTTTTGTCATGAAAGTGTTGTTTCCCATGTTTTCTTATTACAAAACAATGTTTACCAGACAAATAAGTCAGTAAAGGAACCATATAGGAACTCCAGGGTGAAGAATTTGTGGTAGAATGTTAACTACTGTTGCTTTTGTATGCTTACATTTGTAACCCAGAATACAAAGTATCATAAAAAAGAAAGTAAGGATGATCTGTGGAATGTTAAGTCATGCTATCATTCAGTAATCCTAGGTTGCAAATAGAAACATTCCTTTTCTGTGACTAACGGAGCATTTTAAATTGAGGGAAAGTTTTCTTCTTACATATTTTTACAAGCAAATATAAGCAATGTGTGCTATTTAGATGCTAACCTGGTAATTTCCCTGTTAAACCCCAGCCTTCTCATACCTTAATACGAGTAGATCTCTCAGGTCTCCACGTTAACTTTACTAACATGTTATGCTGACATGCACATCAGCTATTTCCTCATCTCTTTTGGAGTTAATCTTAACCTGTGCTTTGCCTCCTGTTCTGTCTTGACTTTGCCAGAAAAATCGAGTTGAGCAGCAACTTCACGAGCATTTGCAAGATGCAATGTCCTTCTTAAAGGATGTCTGTGAGGTACTATTTCTTTTAGATGGTGCCTTTTTTTGTGTGTTTCAATTACTTATACTTCCAATTATCCATTTAAAATCATCAAGCTGTACAGACTCCAAAGTCTTTTAAAATCAAACCATTGACCATTTCAGTTTTTGTGACAGTACGTAAGAGTAGACTTTTGTCTCTTATGTTGTTAAGAGTGATTCTTCTTTAAAAGAGCTCTACTGGCATGTGCTTTTGATTTTTAAAATTCTAATATGTTTGTGTATGGGGCATGTGTGTATCCACAAACAATGTCATTTCCTCAGTTTTGTTAAAGAGCTTATCTGGATATGTTCACCATTGAAGATAGGTGGGCTTTATTTACCTGAAACAAAATTACAACTTAAACTTGATGAATTTGAGGACCCATCCCCAAATTGACATCTTTCAAAGATCATTATTAAAATAAACTTTATCCTTTTTTTATTGACTATAATTGAGAATCAACATAGTAGCCTTCATCTTTTGTAGAAGCTAAAAGAAATAACCTCATGATAGATTGGTAAATTCATCTTATAAAGCATTGATTTATTTCTGAAGCTTTGAAGTTTTTTCATAGCTTACAGATAGCTTTTCTTTTTTTTTTTTTTTTTTGTTGATTTGTAGTGCAGGTACTTGGTTTTGAAGCTACTTGGTATTGCATTTCACTTCCTATCTTCCATATATCCCCAAGTAGGAAGAATAGCTTAATACATTGAACAGATACCAGTAGTAACCTCCCTATTTTTTTCAATCCTTACAGCAGTCGCGAATGGAGGATCGTTTAGACAGACTGGATGATGCTATCCATGTGCTGCGGAACCATGCTGTGGGACCTTCTACCAGTTTGCCTGCTGGTCACAGTGATATACACAGTTTATTGGGACCATCCCATAACACACCAATAGGAACCCTCAATTCAAATTATGGAGGATCAAGCCTTGTTACAAACAGTCGATCAGCTTCAATGGTAAACTACTGCATATCTTATTTGTAATATGTCTAAAACCTATTGTCCTAAATGTTTTGCATGAAATATTTGGGGAAAAGGAGCTTTCTTTTTGAAAGGAAGGTAAAAGGAAGCTTTTAAGAATTTCCTTTATTGTCTTGGGCAGGGTCATTGGCTGAGTAATGGCCCATAAAATCCTGCTGTGGCCATGTACCAATAAAGGAAACTTTGTGCAGAGATCATTTTAGCTTAAACCTGGATTTTTTTCTGCATGTGTAATAATTGGCACAACAGTTTGTACCTTGAAATAGGGAGTAGGAAGTCTGAATAGCAAAAGTAGTAAAGCAAGACTAAATTTCAAAAATAGTAGTCTAGAAAAAAAACATTATAATCTGGAATCTGCCTTCAATAGCAATCTATATTTAAATTTTGTTCACAAATGAAGAAAAAATGGGAGATGTTAGTTTTAAAAATAGCTATAACTTAAGTAACAAAGAAAGGAAACAATTTTAGATTAATCTCCAAGGAGAAAAGAACAGTTCAACCTATCTTTGAAAAAACATGGTGATTCATTAGTGGGAAAAAGTAGGCTTTTATAGCCTTGTTGTTGTTGTTGTTGTTGTTGTTGTTGTTGTTGTTGTTGGGTACCATTGAGTCAGGGCCAACTCATAGCTATCCTGTGTACAGCAGAACAAAACACTTCTCAACACTGTCATGCACACGATCTTATTAATGTTTAAGCCCATTGTTGCAGACACTGTGTCAATCCATCTAGTTGAGGGTTTTCCTTTTTTTGTTGTTGACCTGCCACTCTCCCAAACATGTACAGCCACACATACCAAAAAATCTCTGTTGAATGTCGTACATTATTTTTTATCCACATTGTTTTCTAAAGGAAAGAAATTCTTTTTAACATGTTATTTAAATGATAAGATGTATTTGCATGTTTAATGGCATGGTTTTTAAGGTTCACTGCATGCTGCAAAATAGTTTCCTATGGAACATGTTTCTACCTATAAGCCACATATTCCAGGTAAAACTCACCTATCGTCAAAATAATCAGGTTAGGTACCTTAAATGTGAAGATTTGTGTACTGTAAAATAAGATTGGTTCCAGATTTCCACATTGACACATCAGGCTACCATTTTTATTCACTTTCAAGCCTCCACAGTAAACTTAAAACAAGATTACCTGATTTCTAAAAACAATATTTTTCACAATATGAGTGATATTAGATGCCTGTTGTTGTTAGGTGCCGACGAGTCGGTATCCGACTCATAGCGACCCTCATAAGGTTTTCAATGGCCGACTATTTCGGGATTGCCTTGGGAGTGGATTGCCAGGCCCTTCTCCCATTTTTGCGGTGCTGGGAATTGAACTTGGGACCTCAGAGACTGCAACGCAGAGCTCCACCCACTGAGCTAAATCCCAGCCCTATTAGATGCCTACATAGCTTAATAGAGCTGGGATTTAGCTCAGTTGGAAGAGCATTGTTCTGGAGTCCCTGAGGTCCCAAATTCAATTCCCAGCACTGCAAAAATGGCAATCCACTCTTGAGGCAATCCTAAAACAGCCATTGAAAACTCTATAATGGTCACTATGAAATGGACACAACTCGACAGCACCTAACAACAACAACATAGCTTAATGACTGGAGTTTCTTATTTTTTGTTTTTGATATCAGGAAATCTTAATAGTCACCCTCCTTTTTAGTTAGTTTTCATTTCTCTTGATAAGCCAATAAATATGAAAATATTGATTATTATACTTGTAGAAAATATGAGAGGATATTGTCATCACTTGTTGTTGTTGTTAGGTGCTGTCAAGTCGGTATCCAACTCATAGTGACCCTCATAGGGTTTTCAATGGTGACTGTTTCGGGATTGCCTTGGGAGTGGATTGCCAGGCCCTTCTCCTGTCATCACTATTAATAGTACTAAAATAAGTTTAATGGGTTAATGGTATAAGACTAATAGGATTGCATTTTGCAAATATGAATATAGAATACCAAATTAATTATTCATTTATTGAAATACCATTTATACTTAGAGAAATGGCTTAAAAGTCAGTATATTCAACTGCACCATCATAATCATTTTCTAATTCTTCACTATTACTAGCTCACTACTCCTATTCTAACTTACTATTGTTAAGTGCCTTCAAGTCAGGTCTGACTCAAAGCGACCATATATGCAACAGAATAAAATACTACTCGACACTATGCCATGCACATGATCTTGTTTATGTTTAAGCCTGTTATTGCAATGTGTCGATCCATCTAGTAGATGGTTTCTTTTTTTTTTTTTTTCACTGACCTGGCACTCTCCCAAACATGTCCTTCTCCTGGGATTGGTCCCTCCAGAAAACATGTCCAAAATACATAAGATGCAGTCTAGCCATCCTTGCTTCCAAGGAGCCTTCTGGTTGTACTTCTAGGACAGATCTGATGGTTGTTTTGACAGTCCATGGTATATTCAATATTCATCTCTAGCACCATAATTCAAAGCATCAGTTCTTTTCCTGTCTTCTTTATTCAGTGTGCAGCTTTCACAACCATATGATGCGACTGAAAATACCATGGCACGAGTGAGGTGCACCTTTGTCTTCAATGTGACATCTTTACTTTTCAACACTTTAAAGAGGTCTTTTGCAACAGCTTTTGCCAATGCAGTGCATCTTTTGATTTCTTAACTGCTGCCTCTGTGGGTGGGGATTGTTGAACCAAGTAAAACAAAATCTTGGACAGCCTCATTTTTTTCTCCATTTAACATAAAGTTGCTTACTGATCCAGTTGCAAGAACTTTTGTTTTCCTGATGTTAAGGCTCTATCCATACTGAAGGCTGTGTTCTTTAATCTTCATCAGCAAGTGTTTGAAATCCTCTTCATTTTCAGCAAGCAAAGTTGTGTCATCTGCATTTCTCAAATTGTTAATGAGTCTTTCTCCTATCTTTCTGCCAAGGTCTTCTTCATAATGTAACTTACCTGCTACAGTGTTTGATATATAATGTCTCCTCCCACCTGAATGTGAAATTTGTATGAAATGGAATTTCTGTTTGAGGAACTTATTGTTTGTTTGTTTGTTCCTATTAGCTTTGAATATGCCTTAATAAGTAAAGAGATTTTTCAAAATCCAGTCCTCCAAACCCATATAGAAACCTAATGCATTTTAAAAGGACTGGTGGAAGTAATAATTGTTTCATTAGCTATTTCCCTATAACTTTTAACTGAGAAAGAAGCTCTCACTACATCCTCTAAGAATGTGCTGCCTGCTTTCTACTTCAGAACATAACAAAGAGACTGCCAGATATCTTATTTAAAATGAAAAGTCTCAAAGTAGTCTAGAAAGAAGGATCTTCTGAAATGTAGAGTGAGACTGGCTTAGAGCAGTGGCACCAAGTTTATAAGGACTAAACACAAGCTGTTACTTAGTCATTTTCTCAAGATCTTCTCCTCAGTTCTTCAAACCTTCCTAGAGGGCACAGGGCTGTCAAATAATTGCCACACATCATGTGCTGTGTCCACCCTATTTAGGCACAATCACTAGTACTTTCCCACCAGTGGAGTTCATATATTTCTGCCAGGTTTAAACTCAAAATAAAAAGTAACCATCTGACAAAATCTGCTACTGTCAGATGAGTCAGTATTTATCTCCCCTTTTTGCCAAATAATCTTTTTAGCAGTGAGTCCGCAATTCTCAGTTTCAGGAAAAAGACCAGAGGATGGAATGAAATGAAAAACAGTCTTCCAGTGACTCTCCCAGATGAATCAGGCATGTGGCTGAGGAAGACTTCTTATTTTATCCTGGTGGCTCTTGTCCATGTCTGAGGACTGTGATCAGTACTTCTGGAAGCACCTTGGTTCCACACTTGACATCTACCTATATGGAATCAGCTCTTTAATATTCTTATAGGGTGTATGACTTAGACACACACTTTTGTGACTATTTCATCCTCCAGAAGTTAATCTCTTTTTATTGTCCTTTCATCACTATGTATTCTCCTGCCTGATCATGAAGAGAAATGATGCAGTTTTATATTCTGGAATCGCTTTCCTTTTTTCTTTTCTTTTTTATAAGTCATCTTTAATTTTGCATAAATTAATATACTTCTCCCAAAAACATTTTTTTCATCATTCCATTTATTACTTGCAGAGAGTAGAATTATTCTGATAAATGTATTTTCAGGAACTCCATAGAACATTTAAATAATGTTTTTGTTGTAATGGAATTGTGTTCTCATGGACATTACTGTAGCCCAACATCCTAATTGTTGTTCTTAGATGCTATTGAGGGTCCGACTTCTAGTGACCCTATGTACAAGATGAAGCACTGCCAAGCACTGTGCCATGCAAATGATCTTTTTTATGTTTGAACCCATTGCTGCAATTACTGTGTTTGTTCTCATTTTGAGTTGTGCCACATCAGTAACTGGAGGTCCCAGAGACTTTACTCCATTCCCATCATTAAGGTCAACTCTTCTTTGATGAGGCAACTCTTCCCTAAGTCATCTCTTGAATGCTTTCCAGCCTGAGGTGCTCGTTTTCTGTCACTATATTTGAAAGTACTTCTCTGCTATTCACAGGGTTTTCAATGGCTAATTGTTATGAGAATGAGCTGCTGGGTCCTTCTCTCTGCTTGGTTTTAGTCAAGAAGCTTAGCTGAAAACTGTCTACCATGGTTGTCCTTGCTGGCATTTATACCCTAATTGTAGAATTTAAATATGATACTGCTTTCTTTCCCAGCATTTAGAAAAGAATTCAACACACTTTTTCTATAAAAGGAGAGATAGTATTTTCAACTTTGCAGAGACATAATCTCTGTCACAACTACTTAATTTGTGTGTGTGTGTGTGTGTGTTTTACTGGTGATCAAATCCAGGTCTTCATGTATGCTAGGCAAGCACTCTAACACTGAGCTACATCGCAAGCCCCATAACTACTTAATTCTGATATTGTACCATAAAAAATCTTCTTTAAAGTGTTGAAGAGTAAAGAGGTCACATTGAAGACAAAGGTGCACCTCACTCGTGCCATGGTATTTTCAGTCGCATCATATGGTTGTGAAAGCTGCACATTGAATAAAGGAGACAGGAAAAGAATTGATGCTTTGAATTATGGTGCTAGAGATAAATATTGAATATACCATGGACTGTCAAAACAACCAACAGATCTGTCCTAGAAGTACAACCAGAGGGCTCCTTGGAAGCAAGGATGGCTAGACTGCATCTTATGTATTTTGGACATGTTTTCTGAAGGGACCAATCCCTGGAGAAGGGCATCATGTTTGGGAGGGTGGCAGGTAAACAAAAAAAAAGAAAAGAAAAGAAAAGAAAAAGGGAAGACTGTCTACTAGATGGATTGACACAGTGTCTGCAACAGTGAGCTTAAACATAAAAAAAAATCATGTGCCTAGCACCGAATTGAGGACTGTTTCTTTCTGTTGTACATAGGGTTGCTATGAGTCAGACTCAAGTTAATGGCACCTGACAACAACCATGAAAGCAGCCATAGACAATATAGAAACAGTGTATAGATAGTGTATTCCAATATCACTTTATTTATAAAAAATGTGCACCTCTATTAAGAAGAGGACAGGATTTATCCACTGGCTATACTTTGCCAATTCCTGACTGGGAACATAAATTGACTTACCAGCGCCAATAATGGTAGTTAGCATGGGTTTTATTGAAGTTGTTGAAATATTTGCCATGAGCCAGGATGTACTGAAAATGGAAGAAAGGAATCGGCAGGATGAAAATGGTACCATTTAGCTGGGCATGGTTATAAGCACCTGTAGTTCTATCTGCTTTGGGAGACTGAGGCAGGAGGCTGATCTGAGCCCAGCTCCTTCTCAATCAAAGTGGTATCAACAGCTCATCTCCTAGCCTACAATGCAAACAAATTAGTGATCAAGTTTACCTTTCATGTAAAATCTATATGGACAGATTAACCAAAACAGTGTCCTTTGTTAAAGAAATAGCTCTATTGTTGAAAACTTCCCTCTTTCCCTTCCCTCCCCATTTTCCCTCTCCTTTCTCTTTTTCCCCTTCTCCCAGTCTCTTCTACCTTTCTTCTTCCCCTTCTTTCCCTCTTCCGTTTTCCTTCCCTCCCTCATCTTCTTTTCTTCTTCTTGTTTTTAATGCCATGCTGGGGATTGAACCCAGTGTCTTGCATATAATAGGCAAGCACTCTGCCACTGAGCTATATCTATAGCTGTCTGCATCATTTGTAGTTTTAACAGGATTATGCTATTTGGGTTATCTGATTTGTAGGATATCCATCTTTTTGTCTTATAGGTGAAATAATTGTGTGGTACTTTTTAAATTGTTCTTGTTCACACAAAGAAGAGAAACTGGATATACTTGACAAGCATCAGAGTTTAAAATTGAATGAAGTTTCAGTCACAGAAGGCTTTTAACATATTTTAGCTACCTAATGTACATAAAAATCAAGTTTCTTGAAAGATAATTATATCAGAAAAAGAAACTAGGAAAAGGGTAATTCCCACTCCTTTTGAAATAATTAGTGTAGCCAGTCTGTCATCTTTTTAATGCTTGCTTTTATTTTTGATAGGGTTAATATTTTCATTTATTTAATTTCCTACTTTGGTTCTGGGGCTGGGATTTAGCTCAGTGGGTAGAGCGCTGCGCTGCAGTCTCTGAGGCCCCGAGTTCAATTCCCAGCACTGCAAAAATGGGAGAAGGGCCTGGCAATCCACTCCCAAGGCAATCCCGAAGCACTCAGCCATTGAAAACCCTGAGGGTCGCTATGAGTCTGATACCGACCCGAGGGCACACAACAACAGCAACAACAACAACAACTGTGGTTCTACATTTTTTCATTTATTTCTCCATATTTTCTTGAAGGAAATATAACACTTAAAAAATTTGTCCAACATTTTAATTAGTATGTGATATTGATGTACTAATTAAAATTTAAAACAAAGTTAGAGTTTTTAGAACTATTGTAATCTCAGCATTTGGTTTTAGTTTTCCTTCCATTTATTTAGTATAAATGAACGGCTGACAGGAAGAAAAACTTAAATGGGAAACTAAATGGAATCTGAAACTGAGGCAAGACTGAATGGAATTAATGAGTGGAATCATTAATTTCTTTTGGGCATCCCGCTAGAGGTCTCAGCAGTATTAAGTTACTATATATCACATCTGTTTGTGGCTGTAATATCTAAATACCTGTGTTCACAAGATAGCTCCATGATGGCATTTTTATCTTTAACAAAACTACTCAGTTATTCCTCAGACAATGATTTCAACTTCAGACCAAATTGAAATTGGAATCTTGGTATACTAATGGAAGCTTGGTGCAGATCTTTAAAAAATTCCTTATTGATGACATAGTATAAAGTTCCATCCATGGGTCTTCTAATTTCATTGTTACAAGTTCTTGAGAAAGTTTAATCCAGCCATTTTTCTTATTTATTTTATTATTATTTTTTTATTGCTTGAGTTTTTTGCTGTTGGGCAAATAGGGTAATATTTTGTTCAAAATTATTTTGGCATTTTGTCATTCATCAAAATAAATTTGGAATCTTTCTAGCCTTCCATTTGCACCATAGTTAATTTTATTAGTGTGAGTGCATACACTGTAAAAATTGTCTAGATTTCAACTGAATAGGTGGATTTTATTTTTAACCACCCTTTTACTATTTCAATTCAGTTATTTTCCTAAATGGGGATTTTCTAAAATTATTATTTTCTGTAAGTCCTATTTCAGTGCTTTTTAAAGGGTTTTTGTAGCATTTTAAAATTAAAAGTTGTTCAAAATCCCAAGTTTTTAAAAACATCTGAAAACCACAGACATGGAAGTATTATTTAAGAAAGAAGTATAACAAGTAGAATACTACCAAATTTCTAGTATAAAAGGCCTCTTCAAATAAAACAAAATACCTTGGGTTAGACAGTATAGAAAGATCCTTTAATCAGTGTATAGGTTAATACTGATTAGTTTAAATTATTAGTATTCGGTGAATAGTACAGATTAAACAAATTATTAGAGTAGAATTCAAAATCAGAGGGATTCATGCTGAATAGTTTTTGGTATTTTGCTTAATTCACAAGACCTCTATTCATCAACTAATTAGACTTAACATCTTTTCATTATGAGTGCTAAAGCCATTGGCCAGATTAAATATAAACAAGTCCCCGTTGGTTGTTCCCACAAAAGCAAGCCATACACAGATTATGAAGATTCAGTAGGCAAGATGTCATTTAATGGGATGGGCCTTTTCTTCTGAAATGGGGCTCTTCATCATAATTGAAATTTAGAGCGTAGCAGGCTGAGGGGTTTGCCTTCCCTGATACTCCCCCAATAGTAGCAGCCTGTCAGCTGTATGCTAACGAGGAGAACAATTAAACTGGGTCCTATCTGGCTGGCCCCACAGGCTCTAGGCTCAGACAAAGAACTGTTTATACACCTGTTGTGCATGTAGACAAGAGTCATTTGAATGTGGAGCATCAGATTAAAGGGTGGATGTGGGAGCCAGGGTGAGCAAGGGTTAAAGAGAGCTATAAAAACTGTGAAAGTCAAATTGTCCAGAAAATACATGAGGCTGTTTGCAAGGGGAATCGACTTACGAAGAAAAAGTTCCTGCTAACTTCATTAACATGAAAAACTCCAGACTTTAAGCTTTCTGCTAGTCTGAGACCATCTTTTAAAGGCTTATAATTTTACAGTGTGCCAATTAATTTTTTTCTTTTAGAAACCAATAATATAGGTTCATGTAAGATATATTTAGTTTGTAGTCTTCCATAGAGGCAAAAATATTTGCTATTGTTCATATCCAAAACCAATGGAGCAACCTTTTTGATTTTCCTTAAGGGAAAGGCAGAACCATTAAGATTTATTGTTTAGATAGTAATCTTGTGTCTACCCCAACCTTCATTAGGAAGGAAGTGATAGATAGTTTTGAGGTCCAGAAAATCAAAAAGTTATACTAGTAAAATAAAAATATCAGAGTTCAGCAGATACAGTATCACTTAAGTGAAAATTCATCTTGTTACACATCAATGGTATTGTCTTACAGAGCTGTAAAATGAGTTTCACATGAATAATATATAGTAAATATACATAGGGCTGGGATTTAGCTCAGTTGGTAGAGCGCTGCACTGCAGTCTCTGGGATCCTGAGTTCAATTCCCAGCACCGCAAAAATGGGAGAAGGACTTGGCAATCCACTCCCAAGGTAATCCTGAAACAGTCAGCCATTGAAAACCCTATGAGGGTCGCTGTAAGTCAGATACCGACTTGACGGCACCTAACAACAAATATATGTAAGTTTAATTTTTAAAAGGCTGCTTTCTTTTAAATTACTTGGTGTGATAATTCAAAATACTAGGTAAAACCAGGATTAGTGCATTTTACCAAAGATTACAGGAAGTTTTAAGTCCACACTGTATTGTAAACACCAACACAGAAATCTCAATTCTTGCTTTGTCTGGCAAAGATTCCTGAGCCAGTCAAAATGGATCCAGTGATACTTTATCTTTAGAATAGGCCTATCAGCACCGAACAACAACAACACTACTTCTGTAGTTCCGAAGAATTTACAGCTTTATATTGTATTTATCCCATATCTATTTTGAACTGACCTTCCTCTTAGATCATTAAGTAGTCTGTATTAGCAAAAAGGTACTCTTATATATTAAGAATAAACATGACCAGGATGCCCTTGAAACAGGATTCCATGAAAGATTTTAAAAATACATTTCTCTCTTCAATATAATTTTCACAGTCCACTTCTTCAGTAGGTATTAGGCTAAGTTCTTCAGTATTTTTCAAGTTTTTTGGGGGTAAGGGCATTCTAAAGGTTGAAACTTTCAGAGGTGGGAAGGGGGTTGGAGGTCTGTCATTATTCTTGTCCCTTCCCAGCTTTAAGATTTTATGATTCTAATGCATGATGAAATTTATGTGGTTTAGGAAAAAGGTATAGTCAGTCCTTGAATATCCAAAAGATCAGTCACACAATTCTCAGCAATGACTAATTCTCAAACAATTTTAAAAGTAGCTATTGTTTGGAGTATACTAAATGGGTGTTTAAAGAGTAACATTAAAGATAAAAATGAGAATGAAGGACAAATATTTCTTTAAAAGAATGGTGAAACAACTGATATTCTAATGAAATCCACTGCCAAATGGCCTGCATTGCCTAAAACTTCGCTTTGATTCCTTTTGTTTAGCTCACAGGAAACCAAAGGATAAACTTGCATAGGGATATTTACACATCTTAGGGTAAAACCCACACAAAGTCATAAAAGATAAAAGCTATATTAATTACTCAAGACGGAGTCAAAGCATGATAGTTTAACAAGATTGAAAGATGTATTGAAAAACAGTAGTTTTCATCTATAATTCTAAGCCATAAACCTATTTAATTAAAGGCTTAATCATCTAGTTGACATGTCTACTACTGTTCTAACAAAAAGCTTCATCTGTAACAAGTTTTTCTAAAAATACTGCAGTAGCTAAATGCTTGATAGTGTTTGTATGTTTTACATTCCTATTTCAGATTAACTATGGCTTGTGTTAAGGTTGATTAAACCCTGGGCATAAACATATGGGAATTTGATTGTATGGCTTTGCAAAACTTTTAAGGTACTTTAATTTTGTATTGCTTTTGCAGTTCTTTTAAAAAATTTGAGGGGAGACAGAGGAAGCAAAAATAAGGTACTATGTAGGTGGGGGTGCCAAAGTTAGATAAATACTATTAGCACTGGAATATAGCAACATTTTGTTAAATATAAGGTTATACATATTTTAATATATTTATATAGTATATGAAATAGGTTTTCAGGTATATGTAGGTTCAATAATAGACCTTAATGTAGTACCTCATGGCTTATAGAGTGCCTTATCTCTAGTAGGAGTAGCTCATTTGGCTCTTCACAGTACCTTTCTGTGGAACTTAAATTTTGAAAGTGTATATATATATATTTCTTTTTAAAGTAACATTTTGTTTTCATTCAAATAAGCAATACTACTATCAAATATTTTGAAATGTTCACCAAAAACTTGAAAAGAGGCATAGAAAAAAATTTACTAAATTCAGATGATACTATATGTTCTGTTAAACTCTGTAAAAAACTCGGGTAAAGTCAAGTGCAGTTGTGCACACCTATAGTCCCAGCTGCTCGGGAAGCTGAGGCAAGAGGATCACTTGACTCTAGGAGTTCAGGGTCAGCCTGGTAACATAGCAAGACCACATCTCAAAAAACAAATAAATTTTTGGACAGTTCTTTTTGTTTTTCTTTTTACTTTAGGTTGGAACTCATCGGGAAGATTCTGTCAGTCTCAATGGCAATCATTCAGTCTTGTCTAGTACTGTCACTGCTTCAAGCACAGACCTGAACCATAAAACACAAGAAAACTACAGAGGTAACTATTGTCCGTTTTCAGCAATAGTGCAGACAAGTACCATTTGGAACACTGTCACCTTTCTCACAGTAGGGCTGACATCTGTTAATCAGTTATCCTGGGAATTCAAAACAGTAATGCTGCTGCCTGAGTGTAGAGGTAGATATTTAGGGTTCCATTTGGCCTCAGTAATAGATCTGTATTGGAGACAGAAGCAGATGCAAACCGTTGTTCATCATTTATTGACTGTCTTTCTATGTGTTCCTGCTTCCGTCACGTCTCTTTCTTAATTATTTCCTCTCTCGAGTGGGTTTGCACAGTTCCTGCAGTCAGTGAGAAAGATAATTCTGAGTACATGGAGAGCTCTGAATGATGGTAACTATTGTTCTGGAGACTATAATTTAATTGGAGAGACATACAATTTTTGATAAAAAATAAGCTGTGGTCAGTGTTACCATGTTGTTGTTGTTGTTGTTAGGTGCCGTCGAGTCGGTATCCGACTCATAGCGACCCTCTGTTCAACAGGGGAAACACTAGTGTCAGTGTTTCTCTGCTGTTCATAGGGTTTTCAATGGCAGATTGATTTTTGGGAGGGGGTTGCCAGGTCCTTCTCCCAAGCCTACAGCTTCTGGTGTTCCCAGACGGTCTCCCATCCAGGTACTAACCAGGCCCGACCCTGCTTAGCTTCCGAGATCTGACGGAATCGGATGCCACAGGGCTACAGCTGCGTAGAACATACAAATAAGTGTAGATATATGTAATATTAAGACCACTGAGATAAAATTTTCCTAGTTACATTTAACCATGACATCTGTTTTGTTTGGGAAAATGTTGAGCTTATTTCCTTTACGTTGGCAGCATCTTAGTAAAATACGTTAGTTTCTAAAATATAGCAAATTTCTCACACCTTATTCACTTATTAAATATTACCTGAAAGTGAGCATTACACTGCTTGTCAAGGCCAGACTTAATCTTTTAAATACAAATACTGAAAAACCTTAAAACGTTTGTCATTCCACAAATATCCAACTCTAAATGGTATACTCTCTTGCATCTTCAGATTCCTTCATACCCCTGTAATAACTAAGGATATTCACCATCTATAAAGCATCTTACTGTCTTAGTTGGAATTCATAAGTGAGTCTGATCATTTGTGTTACATTTCCTTTGCCTCTTTGTTAGGTGGCTTACAAAGTCAGTCTGGAACTATTGTTCCAACAGAAATCAAGACTGAAAACAAAGAGAAAGATGAAAATCTTCATGAGCCTCCTTCATCAGATGACATGAAATCAGATGATGAATCCTCCCAAAAGGATATCAAGGTCTCATCTAGAGGCAGAACAAGGTATTTGTTAGTATTCAGGTATTAAATTTCATTCATTTACTTCAGGTGAAACAAGACTCGGGAAGTTGAAGGATATCAGGCATTTTTTAACTGCAAGCTATGTACTAGATACTGTGTTGGGATTTTTATGTATATTTATCCCATTTAACCTTTATTTCATTCCTTAAAAGGAAGAAAATGAAGATTTTACTCCAAAATTTTGTTTTCTGTTATACCACTCCATTTTATGATCTGCATACAAAAAAAGAACTACATCTCTTGCCTCAAGTTGCTTACAATCTATGAGACAATTAGGGGGCAAAATAGCTAAAACAAGTACAGACATTGAGATGCATTCAGCCGATAAATGTTTGATATATGAATTTAAGAGGTAACTGTATGGTAAGACTCTTATATAGTTTATCCAGGTATCAACGAACTATGGCCCATGGGCCAGTGTAGCCTGACTTATTTTTATAAATAAACTTTTACCGGAAAACTACCATTTGGTTTCATGTTGTCTCATACTGATTTTGCTTTACATTGGCATATTTGGATAGTTCCCACCGAGACCACATGGCCTACAAGGCAGAAAATATTTACCATCTGGCTCTTTACAGAAAAACAGCCAATCTAAACAATAATTTGAGGAAAAAATATGAAAAAGAAAATATTCCAGGTAGATTGTTATTGTCAAGGAAAATTTTGTAGAAATTGGACTTGACCTTGTTTTCAGGCATGAGTTTGGACAAATAACACGTTAGTTTCAAATTATTTACATATTCTTCCTTCAGATTTTTCTTCTGGTTATACATTAAAATTAGATGATTTTGTATATTTGTGGTACATCCTATTTCTTAGTGTATATGTCCTTTGGTCAATACTATATATTACAACCAGATATTTAAAACATTGTTTTTTGTGTGTTAAATTATGGTGCAAAGGAGATTACAATGAGTATAGTAGAAATAACTAAAAGAAATAGTGTGAGTCCCTTATGTTGTTCACATACTTACAACGTGTGTCTTTGCCTTTAACATTGTATTTTCTCCACCTAAACCTTCTCTTGGGAAAAATGAATTCGTAGGACCTTAGTGCTGTTATTTTAATACGCATTTTACTCATCCGAGAATGTAAATGAGTCAATAGAAACTGGGTCAAGGAATTCAGAGACCACTCCTTTGAGGCACTTCAACTCGTAGATTTTTTTTATTACAAAAGAATTTAAGGAAAATAATTTGCAATCTTCCTCCTCATCTCTCTCCTCTTCTACATCAGGAGTCAACAAGCTTTCTCTGTTAAAGGTCAGAGAGTAAATACTTTAGGCTTTGTGAGCCATATTATCTCTGTCACAACTACTCAATTCTGCCATTATAGCACAAAATAGCCAGAGATAATAGATAAGCAAATGAGTGTGGCTTATCCAGTATATATAAACACAGGTGACCAGCTCATGGCTATAGTTTGCTGACCCATATTATAGGTCATCAGAAATAAAAGAGGCAGTAAAATAGGTTAATAATAGTTAATACTATTTAATAGGTTACTGATGTGGCCTTGGGAGAGAATGAGGCTAACCTGGGTTTGAATTACGGCTTCATCACATACTTGCCAAGTGATCTTGGACAAGTTATCAAAGCGTTTTGAAACCAGTTCCTCCTCTAAAAAGAGACTTTCTATTATAGTATTCTTGTGGGAATAACCTGGAAATTATTCATGTAAAACCGTTTCCACTCTGTCCAGCATGATGTAAGCCCCCAGTGCAATAAAGGTACATAGTTAATGTTATGATAGTAATATTAGGTGTGTGGTGTAGGTTTGCTTCCATAGAGCACTGACCTATTTTTTTGTTGTTATGCTACCACTAATTACATGTGATTCTAAGGAGGTGGCTGATTCTGGGTTTTGTAATGGTTCTCAAACCAGATACATGGACCCTCCAAACATTTTAGGAATACAGATGCCTCTGTCCCAACCGAAACTCACTAAGTCAGGATCCCTGGTAAAGGAATCTGTAAAGCTGTATTTTTAAAAAATGTTCCTGAAGATTCTGATGAATGGCTACATTGAACACCTTTGGGCTAAATGATCTTTCAAGGCTCGTTTGAAGTTAAAGAGCCAGTGACTCTATTATCAGAAGAACATATTTATGTAATTCTTGATGATTAGCTAGTAAGAAACTTTGGTTACTTAATTCTTTATTAGGATATTGAAGATATTAGAGAAAAGGTGAAAACATCTGCTCTGTGCACATTATTTCAAGGTTCTGAGAAGCAATGCTTAATAACTTAGTTCTGAAATATAAATAGAACTTTCTTAAAGTTATTCCAAATATCATCCTCAAATATTTTTTATTATACAGTCTATTTACATTATGGAGGGCCTGGCAATCCACTCCCAAGGCAATCCCGAAACAGTCAGCCATTGAAAACCCTATGAGGGTCGCTATGAGTCGGATACCGACACGACGGCACCTAACAACAACAACTACATTATGGAAATTTGGAAAATACTGAAAAACACCCACAAAAATCACAAGAAACTCCACTATCCCAGGATTATCCGAGTGTTTACAATTTAAGGAATATCTTTTTCCATAAATACATTACAAATTGGAATTAAAACAGACATGTTTTATAATTTCAGTACTTTTTATTCAGCAGTGTATTTTAAACATTTTTTCCTGTCCTGAGTATTTTCTGCAACATACTTTTGGGTTTGTTTTTGTTTTGTGCAAGTTCTATTAAGGTTTCATTCACATATAATAAAACTCACCGATTTTAAGTAGAAAGTTTTTGGGCTAGGATTTAGCTCAGTTGGTAGAGCGCTGCGCTGCAGTCTCTGAGGTCCCAAGTTCAACTCCCAGCACCGCAAAAATGGGAGAAGGGCCTGGCAATCCACTCCCAAGGCAGTCCCGAAACAGCCATTGAAAACCCTATGAGGGTTGCCATGAGTCAGATACCGACTTGACGGCACCTAACAACAACAACACAAATGTATACAAAATGTATGTAAAATATATAATTTAAATTGTATATGCTGTGTCCTTCTAACAAATGTAAAAGTCATAACCACCACCATTTTGATAATGTAGAACATTTTCACCAACCCAGAAACTTAACTTTTGCTTGCTTATAGTCAGTCCTTTCCCTGTCGCTGGCCTTTGACAACCATTGATCTATTTGTTACCATATTTTTGTTTTTTCTAGAAAGTCATGCAAATGGAATCATATAGTATGTGGCATTCCTTGACTGATTCCTTTTACTTAGTGTAATCTGCAGCTTGATTTTTACAGGCTATTCAGTAATGTATTGTCTCAATGTACTGTGATTTATTTAACCCATCTTCTTTTATTGGATTCCAGTGTGTTGCTGATGTAAATAATTCTGACCAACTTCTATTACCTAAATTTCTATGTGCATTTCTTAATTACATCCTTACAAATTCCTAAAATTTAGAATTGCCAGTCAAGCTGGGTGCGGTGGTACATGCCTGTGATCCCAGTGACTTGGAAGGTGGAGACAGGAGGATCGCAAGTTCGAGACCAGAGGCAGCCTGCCTAATTTAGCAAGACCCTGTCTCAAAAAAGTAAAAAAAAAAAAAAAATGGGCTGAGGGTGCCAGCTCAGTGGTCCAGCACTTGCAAAGCATGCAAGTGAGAGGTCCTGGGTTCAACCATAAGTACTGAAAAAAAAAAGAAAGAAAGAAAGAATTTCCAGTCAAGAAGTAATCAACATTTTTAAGGTCTTGAATTTATTTTTGCCTATTTGTCCTTCAAAAAAATTGGTCCAGTTGTTCAGGTTTTATAATCATCCTCACTGATGATATTTCTCTCGAGGAAAAAAAATAGCCATTTTCTGAGCTACTTCTCACAATCTGTGTCTTAAGTTCTTATTCTATCATACTGCCAGAATATACTTAGAGAGCATAAGTTAAGTAAATTATAATGCATTTGTGTCCAAGGACAGTACTTCCAAACTTGAACATGGATGTGCATCCACTAGGGAATCTTTTTTAAATGTAGCTTCTGATTCAGTAGATTTGGGATAGAACTTTAGAGTCTATTTTTAACAGGCTCCTAGTAATGCTCATGCTGCTGATCTGTGAACCACATTTTTTATAACAAGGTACTAGAATATTTTATAGTTCATACTTCATGTTTATGAAGAGTTTATTAGTATGGAGAAGTTTTTATGCTAAAATGGGCAATGAGAAATGTATTAAAAAGTGTGTAGTATACTTGAGCTAAAAGATTATATTTGTGCATTGGAAAAAGATTGGAAAGAAATATACAATTATATTAAATACAGATATTACTACTGTTCAGTGAGATTTATAATTTTCATTTCCATCTTTATAATTTTGCATAATCAGCATTATCTTACAGGGAAGCTAATAGATATTATTGGCACTTTGTTTTCCAGCAGTACTAA
Organism: Pedetes capensis; assembly: GCA_007922755.1. NCBI lineage: Eukaryota > Metazoa > Chordata > Mammalia > Rodentia > Pedetidae > Pedetes > Pedetes capensis. The sequence continues at coordinate 51,219 of VMDO01010761.1, forward strand.
TGAAGATGAGGATCTGAACCCAGAACAGAAAATAGAAAGGGAGAAGGAAAGGCGAATGGCGAACAATGCCAGAGAACGCTTGCGCGTGCGGGATATTAATGAAGCATTCAAAGAGCTTGGCCGAATGTGTCAGCTTCATTTGAAGAGTGAAAAACCCCAAACAAAACTCCTTATTCTTCATCAGGCCGTGGCAGTCATTCTTAGTCTAGAACAGCAAGTCAGAGGTAAGTCAGTCCAGAAGAGAGAGATAATGCCTAGAAAGTGAGCAGACATTTCTGTTCCCAGTTGCTCTTTTGCTGAAGCAAATTTTTGTAAATTTTCCCAGTACTTCTGCCACTGTACCATCTGTATTCAGCTTTCACTGTAGTTGTCTCTCCATCTCACTGTGTTGGTCAGTATCTTCAGGCTCAGTGCTTCTCACAAACCAATAGAGAGCAATCCTGTTAAACAAGGCAGAGAGCAAATAGCTTTTGCTTACTGCTCAGCATTGGTGTTTTGTTCCTCTTTGTTCTTGTGAACTCTGCTCTCTCACACTGCTGAATTCGTCTGCCTAGACCTGTCTTCCTTCCTGCCCCTTCTTGCCCTCTCTTCTTCTCTGTACTCAGATTCTTGCTTGCTTTACCCTGGGGCATCTACAAGACCCTGCTGGTTAACAGCATGCCTAATCATGGCTCCTCTTGGCTTTGCTAGATATGGCTGTCCTTTACACCCATGTCAATAAAGTCTCAGGGTTTCTTTGTTGATCCCTGATTAAGAATGCCATGAACTTCTCAGTCTAACATGCACTGGCATGCATTTGTGTCCCTGAGGATAAAAGTGTGATTTATAAAGGGTCATAAATCACTGACTGAGACAATTGCCCTGTTTTATTTTTCATGAAGTGTAATAGAATCTTTTTTTTTTTTTTTGGCAGTACTTAGGGGTTGAACCCAGGGCCTCAGACATATTTTGCAAGTGCTCTACCACTGGGCTGCACCTCTAGCCCATTTTTTATTTTTTTATTTTTGAGACAAGGTCTCACTAAGTGGAATAGGCTGTCTCTGGCCTCAAATTTGGAATCCCCCTGCCTCAGCCTCCAGAATTTCTGGGATTAGAGACCCTGACTATGCCTAATGTAATCTTGAAGAAACTTTGAAACTTCATTCATTTAACATGTGTTTGTCACATACCTGCCCTGTACCCATCAGCTATATTATAGACCCTGTGTCACATGATGGAAACTTTCTGCCCTCAAGAGGTTTCACCATCAAGTATGCATTTTGGCAGTTACCTGTATATCTTCTTGTCAATGTTATGAGTATTTTATCCCAAGCTGTTTTGCAAGGTATTTATAAATGTGACTCTGGGTTTTAGGCCATACCATTAGTCTCTTCATTGAGAACAAATCTATCTTTCTTATTTATTGAATGTTTATGTTATATTTTATTTGAAAAGGGTTCAAAAGAGAATAGGGATGAATAGGTGTTTAAAAAAATACAACCATGGACCCTCAGCAATGATTACAGAAAGACTTTCCAAGGAAATCAGTTAGACAACTTGAACACATTTTCAGAAAAATGTTGTAGTTCAGTGCCATCGAGTCATGTCTGGCCCATAGTGACCCTCATAGAGTTTTCAATGGCTGATTGTTTCAGGAGTGGATTGCCATGTCCTTCTCACATTTTTGTGGTGCCAGGGATCAAACCCAGGGCCTCAGAAAGTGCAGCACGACACTCTACCAACTGAGTTAAACCCCAGCTGAAAAAAACATGTTGCTTGTGTTGTTAGGCACTATCAAGTGGTGTCCGACTCATAGCGACCCTCATAGGGTTTTCAATGGCTGACTGTTTCGGGATTGCTTCAGGAGTGGATTACCACATCCTTCTCCCATTTTTGTGGTGTTGGGAATTGAACCCGGGACCTCAGAGACTGTAGAGCCATGCTCTACCAACTGAGCTAAATCCCAGCCTGAGAAAAATATAGCAGTAGTTAATTCATCATCTCCTTCCCTCTAACATATTTAGTGCATCAAAGTGATATATGTATTATTTTGTGCATAACTTAACCCATTACTAAAAAAAAGGATACCTTTTTATCTTTTTTATCTTGTATGAACCCCTGGATATATCAGTTGAGGGTAATTGTTAATGAAGCCTAATCTTCAAGGAGTTATAGACGTCTTTGAAATATTCATAAAGAGTTTGGTTGTTGCCCATTTATCTATAGCAGGAGCAGTGGTGCCTTGAGCTTGCCATTTTCTCCTCTCACTTTTCCAAGGATTGTTTTTTCCTGAATGGTGTCTTAACACCCTCTGTCTCACTCTTGAGTGTGCAGAGCACCTTTGTGCAGTAGTCCAAGGGCATCTGTCCCCCTGCCTTCAGCCCAGGATATGCTCTACTCTGACTCCACTTGCCCATTTATTGTTAAAGCTACTGCCTCCATCTGGGATGTGAAAGTCTTACTGTATGGTCACCAAGGAGACCAGAATTTATTCAACTATAGCACCTTTTCCCTTCACACTACATTAGAGTTAGAATGTTATCATTTGTGTTTTAAAAAAAACTATTTTTTAGCCAGGCGCCATGACACATACCTATAATCCCAGCAGTTTGGGAGACTGAGGAAGGAAGATCACAAGTTTAAGGCCAGAGGTAACCTCTGCAACTTAGCAAGACCCTGCCTATAAATAAACAAACAAACAAATAAAAAGTGGACTGGGAGTGCACCTCAGTGGTTAATCACTTGTCTGGCATGTGTGAGACCCTGGGTTCCACGCCTCCACTACCACAAACAGAAAAAACCAAAACCTTCTTTTTGAATAGCAGAGATACCTACTCTGAGATTCAAGCCATTAAAATGAAAAATAGTTCTATGTTTGAAAAGTTATAAATTCTGCCATTCTCAGGTAGACCTTATTCGTTTGTAACATTTGTCTTTGCAGTGGTCCCATGCAGGCACCTAGAACAGAAAAGCTGAGTCTGAGAGAGGGTATATCGCCCAGGCTTGTCCAGCTATCTACTAACTTTTTGGCCATGATTATGAGTACTGATTCTTTCACACAATTTTGAAAGCTCTAAGACATATTTGAAGAGAGTTTGAACAAACTTGAAATGCATTGAACTGTAGTTTCATTAGGAATTCCATTGATACCCAGAAAAGCCTACTTTTCTCCCACTTTGAGACTCTGGACCTAAAGTTTAGACCTTACATCTTATGGCCTTAGGGTCTCCCGTGAAAGCTTCTCTGATGGCTTTTTGTCACACAGGGCTTAGAGTCTTCTACCCAGCCCATAACACCTGTGCCTTGTCTTTGGCAGCACCTTCCAGCTTGGTATAACCACTATCCTTTCCTAGACTTTGTCTCTAGCAGTTTTGAGTTATTTTGTGAGAATTTTTTCATACCTGCAGTCCTTGAGTCCAGCAGTTTCTATAAAGACATACATTTTGTTTACATGGCCCACTTTGGGCATCCTCTGGATTCCCAGGCTCCCCCTCTGGATTAGGATGGAGCTCCACACTGTATTTGACTAGCCCCAACCTATCATCTCTGGAGGTACCAGGTCCAGAAGTTATTCTGGAGAAAAACAGGAAGAGGCTTCTCTTCCAAGCCTCACATTTCCCTAGATCACTTTTGTGCCATGGTGCCCCATATAACAAACCCCATTTAGTCCATGCCGTTGCCACTTTAAGCCTTTCCATTACCATGATTACAGTTTTAACAGTAGCCTTACTGTTTGTTCTCTAGCAGATTTCACTTACTACCCTCAAGTTTGTACTCTCAACTTTATTCAAGATTCAGTCAATGACCAAACACTTCCTTCTCCCAGACTCTTTGACAGGTCAGCTCAATCAGCTCACTTCTCTTCTGGTAATAATTAATGGACAAGAGAACTGTTGCATTTTAGTTTCCTGATCTCCAAGTGAGTCTGAAGATAAATGGTTCCCAAATCTGGCTGGTTCCAGAATCACCTGAGACTTTGCTTTTCTCAAGCAAATTTCTAAACCCAGGAAACTCAGCTGCAATGGAATGATTAAACATGGTAGATTTAGCATGTGTACTAATGATACTCCACTTTTTTCTGGATGCCCACTGAAAAGAATAAAAATGGCATTAAATGCACAAGGACAGACAAGAGGAAAGACAGTAGCAGATGAGTCAGCAAAAGGTACACATTGGTGGAAAGTAGATACAGTGGTAACTGACTTATTTATTTCCAAGTACCTCAGAATACTTGTCTCAAGGCTAGAATTTAATCTTGTGCTGAAAGGAATGATTTTAAAATGACCTGAAGATAAAGCACATCATCATAAAATTTCAGAGCATCAGGATTTAAAAGAATACCTTTAGCTCTGGAAACTAAATAGTTCATAGACAAAGGAACAAGTGTCTAAATACCAATTCTGGACAATAATGGTAGATTCCAGGAAATAGTGGAACAGCACCTTCCTAAATCTGATGAAAATAATTTTCACCTTAGAATTCTGTATAGCCAAAAAGTAAATGAAAAGGTAAAAATAAAATAAAATAATACCTCAGATATAAATAACTTAATTTTACTTCCCATGTACAGTTTATCAGAAGGCATCTGGAATGCCAAATAAGAACATAATCAACAAAACAAAGGTATGAGAT
>VMDO01010761.1:55929-70182 GCA_007922755.1 Pedetes capensis
AAAAAAAAAAAAAAAAAAAAAAAAAAAAAAAAAAAAAAAAAAAAAAAAAAAAAAAAAAAAAAAAAAAAAAAAAAAAAAAAAAAAAAAAAAAAAAAAAACATGATAAGAACTATTAGAAAATACCTAGTCCTTTGAAAAGAGAAGATGCTTAGCCACAGAAGAAAGATTTCCAGGGATAGAAAAGGAAATTAATAGATGATACTGTGTGTTGCATTTTAGGAAAATATACTGGTGGGCATTTGTTCAGATATATTGGAGCACTGGGTGGAAATTTGGATTACCGTTACTAAAACATGAGGAGAAAAAAGGCAGCTATTACGTACGAGAAAAACAAACAGCTGTATGAATAAGGAAACAATCACTGTAAAATTCTGGACTTCGCAAGTATTTCCACATAGTCATAATAACATAAATATTTGCCTAGTCATCATAATGTAAGGAGTGACTATTGAGTTAGCCAAATATTCTGTTCTAAACATGTTGAGAATATGGTATTATAGTACAGCCAAGTTCACAGCTACATAACAATTCAATAGATAAAATTCTCTTAATGGAAATGTGGGACTACAAGCAAACATGCCCTGCAGTTAATGTTTGACTTCTACTTAACATCTATATCAGACTTTTTGGCTGCTTAACATGTTTGCCATGGGCTTCTCACACACATCAAGAGGTATAAAAGAGTAACACCACCCTTTGCCTTTTTTAGACCAAAGCTGTATGTACTTTATATTTCTTAGGATATGGTACAATATTCTAATTTTTTAAGCCCTCAATGTTCTTTATCTGACTATAAGATTCTACAAAAATTTTGCCTAACTTGTTGGGTTTTTGATCTGGTCCTTTCCACCTATTTTAATCATGCTTCCAGATCCTAGTATGAACACAGTCATAGACAGCTAAGAGCAGTTTTTCACTTTAAGAGAAATGTGAGCCTATTTCACTTGAAAAACTTTGAAATCTTACTTTGTCCTCTTTAGATTTTACTTGTTAATTTTTACTCTCAGTGTCTCTGGACATTATATGAGACCATTACCTCCACAGTGCCATGACACCTAATGAAAGACACACTCTTTTTATTAGTCAGAAATGCACAATTTCTTATTAAGAAAGAAGCTCTTGGGCCAGACTTAGAATGCATAAGGCCATGGGTTTGACTGCCAATACTGAAAAGAAGAAAAAAAAAAGAAAAATTGTTAGTATTTTTTACATAATGAAAAACATGTCATTTTTACATACTAAATATCCTAATAAATTAAGAAGCAATGTACTTTTTATCCTTCAGTAATCCTCCTCATAGTTGTATAGGCTTCATGTCTTTTCCTAAATGCAAGAACTTGGAAAAGTAGAACTCTAAAATGAAAGTTTATCATTATGCATCAGTGATAGTTAATAGAGTCAGCCAAATTTGCCATAATAAAGTCCTTCATCTTTTAAAAATCCATATTTGAACTATTAATGTGTATTGATATATACACATTCAAATACACTTTCACTTCGCTTAAAAGGAAGAACATTAAAAAGAGCTGTGCTGTGATGCATTTAGCTAGGCCCTCATTTTAACCTAAAAAAAATTCTGTGAATGTGATTTTTCATTACAGATTAGTCTGAAGTGACCTCTTTACATTAAATTCATTAAGGCATTTTTAATCAGCTTATTAAAATATGTATAGTGGTTTTTAGCAGACACAAAATCTACACCAGAAGCAGTCATAAACTACATATTTTGTCCTTAAAATTTATTAATTATGGTAACATGAACTCTTTAACCTTTTTTGAAAAAGTCTATCTCACAGGTCCTATGTAGTCTTCTTTGTGGTCTTATATATAAGAAGCACTTGAGGTTTTTACCATCCTCTCAATCATACCTCAGCAATAGAACAACTCGGTCATCTTGTTCCACATATATATCAAAGTAAAAATGTATGGTATGCAACAGCTGTCTCTCTTCCTTGAGTTCATATATTTCCTACAGAGAAATAGTTGAGGATATCTCTCATTTTATCATTTCCTAAAGTGGTTGAATTCGAGATGGAGCACAGATACCTCTCTCCAGATGCACAGAGGATATCAGACTTCATATTAATTCAGTGTGCTATGTCTTAGCAGGACTTCAAGGAGAACCTAGTGTACTAACAACAGCACTTGCCAAAATGTCTAATGAAGATTAGCATGTTGATCTAGAGCAAATCATACCCTCGAAGACTAAATCATAAGCAAAAAATGAAGAAAACACAAAATGGTCCCTGAGCAGTTTAAGTCTAGAGGCTTATTTAATGCAGACATTTTCTGTAAGCACATCATTGTCTTTATGTGAAGGTACTTAGTATGGGAATGAAATTGCAGAAATTGATAATCCCCACAGAAAAATAACAGCAGTTTGTTCATTTGAGTATCTAACAGTCCCTGATTCATACCTATGTTCATTGTGGTAACAACTCTTTCCTCCTGTTTCAGAGAGGAACCTTAACCCCAAAGCAGCCTGCCTTAAGAGAAGGGAAGAAGAAAAAGTTTCTGCCGTATCGGCAGAGCCGCCAACCACACTGCCAGGAACCCATCCTGGGCTTAGTGAAACTACCAACCCTATGGGTCATATGTAAACATCAGCCAGGTAAGTATGGATTTGAAAAGAAAGCACAAAGAAATCACTTTAAGATTCCTCTTAAGTTGGGTTAGAACCTTTGAAGAGAATTCTTTGGTAGGCATTGGTCACTGTAAGGTCACATATAACTTGGAATACAACAGTTTGCCTTCCTTTTGTGTAATCAGAGAGCCAGTGTTATTTTGTACCAAATCAAAGTATTATAGTAGCCTGTGATTTATAAAGAATTGTTGGATCTTCTGTTCTAAATCATCATGTAAACTCACTCTCATGAATATCACTGTGATCCAAGAAGAAAATAATGCTGTGACTCATCCACCAGAAAATATTTTTATTCCCACTCATATTCTTTATCCTTCTCTTCAGAAATTCTTGACTAGCTTGATTATGTCATCAAGCAATTTTCTGCTAATCATCTGTATCTTCTTTGTCATGAATCTTCTGTACACAAGAATTATTGCTTGCTTCCATTTGGTCAATGATGCAAGTTTGTAAAATGCAACTTTTTTCCTCTTGTAACACCTTCTGAAATCTATAAATGAATGTAAAGATATTACATGACAGAGCCAGAATACCTTTCTCTCTGGTGGAGTTTTACTTGTTGAAAACTGTTCTTTTGATCTTCCTCTTCATGAACTGAACACTTCTTTGTGATCTTTTTTTAACTATATATAGTCACATTGGTATCAACTTGTAAAGTTAACATTTAGGAAGTTGAAATAAACAGACTATATATTTGAGGCAGTAGCATTTTAGCTAACAGCATGATTAGGAGTAGAATTGGTAACTTCATATTTATAACCTGCCTTGAGCAGTGCATAGTTCTTTTCCCAATTTCATCAGCACATTTAAGATAGTAAAGGCAAATGGATGGAAGGTGTAGAGCAGGAAAAAATAACAAGTGCAATTTCATTTGGTCAACTTTTTGGCACCTATCTCATTTTAAGCTAAAAATCTGGATTTTGATATAATTATTTAGTAAACTACAAACATCATCAGTAACTCCCCTTTTCCTGAAGAATGTGGTTCCTGCCACTACTACCAGGATCAAAATAGACTGCAAATGAAAATTTCATGTGGAGAAGAAGATAGGAAGAGTCATTATTTAATTAAGTCAATTATAATTGTAACATTAGCACATTAGAAAAAACTCCAACCCATTTACTCCACAAAATATCTTTAATAGTCTAATAGTTTTCCATGTCAAACAGACCTTAGGCAAGAGTTTGTTAATTTACAGAGCTTCTGAAAGCCAAGCCATCATTTTGTATCCTGTGGAAAATATAGTAGTTGTTGTTGTAATTGTTATTGTTGTAGGGGCCATCAAGTCAGGTCCAACTCATAGCAACACTATGTCCAACAGAATGAAACACTCCCTGACACTGTGCCATGCCCACTGCTATTTTAGTGGTTCTCTGCTATTCATAGGGTTTTCCATGGCTGATTGTTTTGGGAGTGTCTCTGGAATGGACTGCCAAGTCCTTCTCCTATTTTTTGCGGTGAAGTAATTTTTTGTTTCAGAGATAAATGTTGATTTTTTAAAAATAAAAACATACCACTATTTCTCATTATGCCTGCAGCCATACCACTGTGGCGTCAGATACTGTCAGATCTCAGAAGCTAAGCAGGGTGGGGCCTGGTTAGTACTTGGATGGGAGACCGCCTGGGAACACCAGGTGCCGTAGGCTAGGGAGAAGGACCCAGCAACTCACTCCCAAAAACCCACCATTGAAAAACCTATGAATAGCAGAGAAGCACTGACAATAAGTGTTTCACCTATTGTACATAGGGGTCGCTATGAGTCGGATACTGACTTGATGGCCCCTAACAAACCTAACCTGTTTCTCATTGTAAAAGTGACTTTCTAAATTGACAAATCATTTCAAAGAAGAATGTATGAAAGCTAACTTCATATGCTCTCTCAGGGAACCACCAGGCTGAGAAAAAGAACACTTGGTAGTCAGCTGCCATACTTAAATCAGAGCCTGTGTTTTATTTTTCTCTGTCTAGTTTGTTTTGTCCCTGTTGTCTTATTTTCTACCCAGTCTCTCTCTAGCTTTATTCTTCAATGCTGTTTCCCTGTTCACTTGTCCCTTCTCCCCTTCTGTTTACTTCTTGCCTTTTTATTCTTTGTTTCATACTTTCATATCTCTACCTTTATCTTTGTCCGTATGTAGAAATTCCTCTGCTTAGCTTACAGTCTTAAAATAAGTTTTAAAAGCCTTCAAGATTATGAGTTGTATCATGAATATACTTTGTCCCATAGATTTTATAGGCTGGTGCTTATCATCTCAGAATATGTCTGATGGTTGCTGATTTCGTAAAGGTAGTTCTGTGGTTTCACTTGATAACTTTCAGTTCCTTATTGATCTGTAAAACAAATTAAAACTAGCAAGAGACTGGGTAGTAGGAAAATTGCTACTGGAATGGCTAAGAAATGGCCACAGAATGACTCCTTACAAAAACACAAGCATTTGCTGGGCACGATGGTATATGCCTATAGTCCCAGCTACTTAGGAGGCTGAGGTGAGAGTATCAGTTGAAACTAAGTGTTTAAGACCTACTTAAGCGAGCCAGGTGCAGTGGCGCACGCCTGTAATCCCAGCGGCTCGTGGGGCGGAGGCAGGAGGATCACAAGTTCGAGACCAGAGGCAGTCTGCGTAACTTAGTGAGTCCCTGTCTCAAAAAGTAAAAAAATGGGCTGAGGGTGCAGCTCAGTGGTCCGGCATTTGCAGAGCATGCAGGAGCGAGGCCCTGGGTTCAACCCCCAGTACCGCAAAAAAAAAAAAGACTTACTTAAGCAACATAGCAAGACCACATTTCAAAAACAAAACAAAACCAAAAGAAACCCCAAGACTCTGCCACCACTATAAGGCCAAGTCACTTTTAATCTCTTAGTTTTCCATCACCAAGAGCATCTACTCTATTATGTAGCAATGCAGTTGATTGCTTAATAAGGAGTGAAAATTATGACTTTTTCTAAACTATTTCCATTATGATTGGTATATAGTATATTGAAAACATGAGTGTATATAGAATTTTGTACTAATAAAATTTAAATTTTAATAAATTCCTCAGACAAATATTTAGTGACGGGGTTGGGGGTTTGGTTCAGTGGTAGAGCACTTGCCTTGCAAGTGCAAAGTCCTGAGTTCAGTCTTCGGCACCAGAAGAAAAAAAATCTTGTTAGTGAGGACCTACTATGGACAAGGAACTGGGACTGGTATGAAAATTAATACAGAATAGTCACTGACTTTAGAACTTCACTTTAGAGGAGATATATGTAAACTATCAACATAGTATGGTGGGCTAAAAACAGCAGTAAATGAGTACTTTGACATTGTCTCACTGCTGAACAGTGGATGAAAGAACCCTGGAGACCAGGTATTGTCAACTTGTATGTTACTAAAATTAAAGGTCACTTAGTTGCCAAAGCTGTCATATAATCCTATAGATATGATTCTTAATCACATGTACCCTTTGTACACACATCAAGTAAAGCTGTTTTCAGTCACAGTAGTCCCTCCCTTATTAAAGGTTTCACTTTTCATGATTTCAAAATCAACTGTAGTCTAGAAATATTATATAGAAAATTTCAGAAATAAACAACATATAATGAAGTTTCATTCCATCCTTCTGAGGACACGAATCATCCCTTTATCCAGTGCATCCAACCTGTGTATGCAATTCACATCTTAGTCACTTAGTAGCCATCTTGGTTATCAGATCCACTGTCATAGCATTGCCAATACTTGGATTCAAGCAGTCTTTGTTTTATTTAATAATAGCCCCCAAACATATACTTTTATTACAATATATTATTTGTTGTTGGTGGTGGTGTTGTTAGGTGCCGTCGAGTCGGTATCCGACTCATAGCGACCCTCTGTACAATGGGAAACACTATTGTCAGTGCTTCTCTGCTGTGCATAGGGTTTTCAATGGCAGATTGATTTTTGGGAGGGGGTTGCCAGGTCCTTCTCCCAAGCCTACAGCTTCTGGTGTTCCCAGGTGGCCTCCCATCCAGGTACTAACCAGGCCCGACCCTGCTTAGCTTCCGAGATCTGATGGGATCGGATGCCACAGGGCTATGGCTGCCAGCACAATATATTATAATAATTCTGTTTTATTAGTTATTGTTCATCTTACACTGTGCCTGATTTGTAAACTTTATCCTAAGTATGTATATGTAGGGAAAAACATAGTACACACAGAATTTACTACTGTTCACAGTTGCAGGAATCCACTAGGGATCTGGGGGCACAGCCCCTTCAGATAAGGGAGGACTACTGACAACCTAAAAGGAAGAAGCTCATTTGTAAGTCATTTAGCAGACGACTAAGTCAGTGCAAACCAAGGAGTAAATGAAAAATACTGACTTTTCCTATTTTGGGGAAGCAATGTTTACTTTTAACAATTTCGTACTAACTGATACTGTTCTCTCTGTCACAGTTCCAGAATTATCAATAGGCTAGATAGAAGGTGACCTCTCCTCATAAGGACTTGGACAACTCAGATTATCTGAAGACACAAACCTGACAGGAGGGAGAATAATAAACAAAACACTTGAAGCAAGAAACTCAAATGTAATCCTACGATCAAAGCAACTGGTCAACACTTCCATCAGAAGTGAAGATAGGAAGCTCATCAGATAGAACGTCAGTTCATGAGATGTTTGCAGCATATCATTTTGTTGCAAGCAGTGTGTCGCTTCTGCACAATCAGAGACTGTCTTGATCTCTCCACTCACCGTGGAAGTTGCCTTGTGCCTAAACTGAATTGACAAATGCATTGTAACTACAAATTTTATTTATTGTTATGAAACTGTAAGGTCTACATATAAAGGGAAAAAGTTAATGTGGAAAGCTGATCTATACTCAGCTGATGCCAGCATTCATTAAAGCTGTTCACGTGCAGAGAACAAAGCAGTGACAACCATGGCCCTTAGCATTCCCGGCATACCTGTTAGTGTCTTAAAAAGGAAGGGAAAAGTCTTTTGTTGCCCTCTCCTGTCCTTTTGCCATATGAATAGTGTTTTCCATGAAATAGGAAAATAATACTTGGGATAGCATTTCTCTTGCTCTCATTTTTTTGTTCATTTTTATTTTCTGTTTGTGGGTGTTATATTTGATCTCTAAATAGTTTATGGTCACAGTCCAGAATCCTCCATGCAGTCCTATGTGCTTTGCACTGTTCCTTACAATGGTAAGCAGATGCCATCTGTGACCATAGCCTAGCTAAGATTGTAAAAGGGGAAATTTTGTCCCCTAGATTTTCCCCAAAATAAACATTGCTTTATTTCTAATAATAACTAAGACTTTTCAAGCTTCTAGGTTTCATAGTAAAGTTTCTAATAGCAAGAAGTATAAATTACAAGGGAAGATTCTACTTTTTAGAAATTGCTTTGTTTTCCAAGCAGTAAGTACTACATAATATAGTACTTGTAAAGTGTTAGCTGTAAGTAAGCACAAAATACATTCAAACTACAAAGACGACTTTTCAGGCTGTGATTATGGTGAACGTAACAAAACCCAGTAGTCACCAAGGCAGGTAGTGTGATAAATGAACACACCACTCTGAGGCTAATTACCTAACGGAATACAAGAGCAATGGTCACCCATGTTTCCTTGTCCTAGCCTTTATTTCTCTGTCGTTTGGATGGCTGGTCAGTGGGAAGGAATTCAGCGGGTGATTTAATCAACAGCAAACCATCTGCCCCCATCCCAAGAAGATGAGCCAGATTAGCATTAAACAGTACTTGTCAGTCCATCTTAATACTGTGCATACAGGCACCCTCTGTCTCTAATACTTAGGAGTTGTTTTTTAAGACATAATAATCACTTTGAACTTCCATGAAATCTGTCTTCCACCACAACCACCCTGGGAGAGAAAAACATGCTAAACAAGGTTGTCTTGGTTTAGTAATTCCTTACAGCCAATATCCACAATGGCAATCAGTGCACAGAAGAAAGAATCCAAATCACTATGTAACTTAAAGATTTCTGTTAATTTGAAAGAACAAAAACAAGACAGAACTTCAGATCCTCCAATCAGGATGATTCCTAACAAATCAGTCGTTTGTGAACTTAGTGGACATTTTGGTTACCTTAATTTGCATATATTCTCAAATTACATCAGACTCTATCTGTGGCCTTGTTCTTCATTTCAGTGTTAATCAGCTAAACAGAAGTTGTTGCTTATGATGTGTGAGTGAACATATGCCACTGCCTGGCCTTTTTTCTTCGGAGCTTGTTGTCTTTTCGCTATATTAGACTTTGCAGTATGCCCAGAAGCTTTCCTTCATAAAATAGAAAGAAAAAAAAACATTTGGCTTATTTTTCACTGTAGCTAGTCTTTTATACAATAATCTTGTAAGAAAATTTCTTGAATTCTAAATATTACTCTTTCTAGATTTTTGAAATCGAAAGTTTTCAGTAAAAAGTTTCTTACTTTATTTTATTATATTAGGTAGTAAAAATGTAGGGTTATTTACCATAACCTGTTCATTAATATCAGAAATTTACAATAGCATTTTAAGACCATAGTAGGATTCTAGCATACCGTGTAGTACCTATGGAGTATTGTAAGAGCTAATTGTTCGAGATGAATTGCTTCTCATCTTGTTCTCCAGTTTCCATTGTTGGTTTATTGCAGATTTGTATCCTGTGTCAAATTCAAGGTATTATTGATAAACCTTTTCAACCAGCAGCAAGAAGTTCAAAATTTTTTCTGTCACTGTAACAGAAAACATAATATGTATATAACATTTATGTAGCAATAAATGTGCCATCTTTTTTTTAACATAGTAAACTAGTGAGTTTTTTACACTCATTTTTCCCACAGAATAATGTATTTTGTTTTCTTTTCTCCATCTCATTCCTCCCAGAAGGGCTTATGCTGCTTTTCCTGTCTGCATTAACCGCGCTATCTAGGTAACCCTGCAGGACAGATGGGGCTGGTGGAACTAAGATGGTATCTGGCCTGCAGCCTCCCCAGGTTGCACATTTCTCCTCTTGCCATCTCTACTGATAGTGGCCTCAGCCTTTTCCTGAAGGTTAACTGACAGAAATTAGCAAAGAAAATCTGCTCTTGCATACCTAGAGAAAAATGAAGAAGATGGAGAAAGACTCATATGAGGATTTTTAAATTGACATCCCTTAAAAAAAGTTTCACATTTTTTGCTACCCTCCTCCCCTTCTCTGTCTCCCTCTACCCCCCTCCTCCCACCCTCCCTCCCTCTCTCTCTCTCCTCCTTCCCTCCCTCTCTTTCTTCCTCCCTCTCGCTCATTCTCTCTCATACACCCAATGTCATAATTAGGAAATGGCATTATTTACTATTTTAAGGCTAAAAGCTCTACTTTCATCCCAATTTTCATCCCAATCACAAGCACTAAAATAAAAGCATAGTGATTATCCATGGGGACTCCGTGTTAAGCAGGAACCTGAGACAATAGGTGGCTTTCTGGATGGTTTTTGCATGAGAAGTCCATAGTTAGTCCTCTTGGGATCCTGACAAATTGCTTCTCTTGGAATTTTGAAATGTACTGTTCACATTGGGAGCCTAGCAGATCATTTTATTTGTAATATTTGACAGAAACAGACTTTTCATTTTGAGTGTATACAAAATGATAAACTAGATTTAAAATTCCATCCAAGAAGAAAGTATGGTAAAGCTGAAATGAAATGTAGAAATCTAGTTAACCACCTCATTCCTGGGTTGTAAAAACTGAGGCCCAGAAAAATCACATCTCCAAGAGCACACAATAAGTACAGATCAAGACACAGCTTTTCTTGCAAAATCTCATGCTTTTATTTTCTATTCTCTTTACAGAGTTCTATGATACTTCTATTCAATGGTTTTAATTTTCTCTATTTGTCTCCATTCATGTTCCTTTCCATATTTTTTTCCTTCCATGGAAACTCAAGATTTTAAATAGACATCACAAGAGGTGTTTGTACATGCTTGTGTGTGTATGTATGTGTTAGAAGTTTAAAGACTATTAACTTTGACATCAAACAGTCCTTGATTCAAATCTAAGCCTAATATCTGATTAACTCCATTTCCTTACCTAAAAAAATGGAGATATAATAAGAGTTGTGTAAGTATTAAATGAAACAATGTATGGAAAACTCTTTACCATGGTTCTTATCACATAATACATACTCAAAAAGTGATAAACATTTTTAAAATAAATAGTATTAAACCCAGCTCCCAGGCTGGCTCCTCTTCATCCACCCCATGATGGGTAAATGAGAAACCCCTAGAAGATGTCAACCCATCTTTATAGGACTCTACATTATTTTGCAGCAATCCAGTGAAACATTGGATTTCTTTTCAATGATCTCCTATGGCTATATTTCAGGAGGTTTTTTGGTTTTGTTTTATTTTGCTTTTTTAAACTTTCACATTTCAGAAGAGTGAGCTAGTATGCTTCAGCCTGTCACACTGCATGGATCCTCAGGAAGCAGATGCCAAGGAATTCAAAGCACAGAAGGAATCATTGGAAAATGGGAGAGGAGTCAGGATTAATCAAGGACAGCCTTCAGAGCATGGTGCTGATCAGATATCTGAAAGGAAAAGGGGAGGGACAGAAGATTGGTAGAGTCTCAAATTGCCATGTGCCTCCCTGAAAGGCCCGGGAAGCCCAGTGGGGGGTTCTGGCACAAAGATTGCCCATGGAGGAGCCTTGTTTGAGTCAGGGGTGGCAAGGCACCAATGTCCCTGTTGTGGTTGGGCCTTGGCTGGGAGTTATCTGGGGAAACTGAGGCCTCAGTTTGAAATCAGCAGCAAAGGTGCTACAGCTGGAGACTGACAGCTAACTCCCCTTCCCCAACAGGTTGTCCTTGAAGGGAGGCCTCAGGTGTGCCTTACATGGCTCCCAACAGCACCTCACTGCTGCTTCCTACAGAACTGCAAAACAAAACCAAAGGGTCTTCAGAAGTCACTGGGAGTGAAATGGACTTCAACAGGTAATGAGCAGTCCAGAAATTGCAGTTCTTTCCCTTCCAGCATTCTATAGTCAACTCTGGAAGAATGAAACCCATTTCTACCCTGTAGGCTTCCATGTGGGCTAATGGAATCTGGGTACAAGCCTGTACAAGCCTATAAGGGTACTGTGTTTAATATTCTGGTGTCCTTCATGGGACATGGTGATGTCCCCTGCCTGCTGGGTCAGTGGATTGTCCACAACATCATAATAGCCACCTGTCTTGGGAAGCCCACAGTGTCCTCACTGTTTGGGATGTTTCCCCGTGAGTGCCCTCAGCCCCAAGGGCTGTCAGCTCTGCCTCATTCTGGAGCATGTTCACAGGAATAGAAATATTGTTCCTGTGATCTCTGTCTTTCCCTCTAATCAGTTATCTATCATCTGAAGACAATTTGAAGTTTTTCTCTTCACTTTGACCAAGACCTCCAATCCCTCCAAACTAATACAGGGCATTCCTGCTACCAGCTCAGTGTCTCCTTCCTCATTCTTGAGGGTCAGCCGTCCATTGGACAAGGTCTTTAGCTAAAGTCTTTCAGGAGCCTGGAGTCATTTTGTCCTTAGGCATGGTATACACTATATCCAAGCCCTGCAGTCTTTCAAAGCTGGTAAAAATGTTTGCAACCTGAAAATACTATGATGCTAAAAGATGAAAAACTACAAAATGAAATTAATTTGAAAATCACAAAATGCCTATAAGATTATACCAAAATTAAATTACTATTTAACAAAGAAATTTATTTAACATATATGATCTCGATTAAAAAATGCACTGAAGGAATGTACCTCAAAACAATAAAGACTGGATATGATGAATGCATAGCTAACATCATGCTCAACCATGAAAATTTGAAAGTTTTTCCTCCACAATCAGGAAGAAGATAATGATGACCACTCTTGTCACCTCTATTCACTATAGTGCTTGAGGTCCTAGCCAGAACAATTAGACAAGAAAAAGAAGGCATCCCATGGAAAGAAGTTAAATTATACCTATTTGCAGCAACCCCCACACGTCTGTCAGTTTGCCACACTGTGGGGGCTTGTGTGTGGCGATGAGGCTGAGAGCTCTGCCACTGTAACCTCGGACATGAGCAAGGTTACCCATGGTGGACAGGTTTTCAGCTGAGCTTCCAGACTAAGACAGACTAGGGAGTAGGACCTGGGGAGCTACTCCCGAAACAACTAGCCATTGAAAACCCTACGGATAGCAAAGAGATGCTGTCAGATATAGTGCCAGAAAATGAGGCCCCCAGGTTGGAAGGCACTCAAAAGACTACTGGGGAAGAGTTGCCTCCTCCAAGTAGAGTCTACCGTGATGACAGAAACGGAGTAAAGCCCCAGGGTGCCCAACTTGATGATGTGGCATGACTCAAAATGAGAAACAACTGTAAACATCCATTCATAATTGGAACATGGAATGTATGTAGTATGAATCTAGGCAAATTAGAAATTGTTAAAAGAGAAATGGAGTGCATAAACATTGATATTCTAGGTATCAGTGAGCTAAAATGGACCGGCATAGGCCATTTTGAGTCAGACAATCATATGGTTTACTATGCTGGGGATGATAAACTAAAGAGAAATGGGGTTGCATTCATCATCAAAAAAGACATTTCAAGATCTGTCATGAAATACAATGTTGTCAGTGATAGAATAATATCCATACGCCTACAAGGAAGGCCAGTTAATATGACTATAATTCAAATTTATGCACCCACCACATAGGCCACAAATGAAGAAAGGGAAGACTTTTATCAGCTTCTGCAATCTGAAATAGATCAAACATGCAATCAAGACATACTGATAATCACTGGCGACTGGAGTGCAAAGGTTGGAAACAAGACGGCTCAATAGTTGGAAAATATGGTCTTGGTGACAGAAATGAAGCTGGAGATCACATGATAGAATTTTGTCAGACCAATGACCTTTTCATTGCAAATACATTTTTTCAACATCATAAACAGAGACTATACACATGGACTTCACCAGATGGAACATACAGGAATCAAATTGACTACATATGTGGAAAGAGAAGATGGAAAAGCTCTGTACAAAACGTCAAAACAAGACCAGGTGCTGACTGTGGATCAGACCATCAACTTCTCATATGCAAGTTCAAACTGAAGCTGAAGAAAATTAGAACAAGTATACAAGAGCCACAGTATGACCTTGAGTCTATCCCACCTGAGTTCAGAGACCACCTCAAAAATAGGTTTAATGCATTAGACACAAATGATAGGAGACCAGAACAGTTGTGGCATGACATAAAAGATATCATTCAAGAAGGAAGCAAAAAGTTCTTAAAAAGACAAGAAAAAAAGAAAAGACCAAATTACGTGTCAAAAGAGACACTGGACCTTGCCCTCGAACGTGGAGCAGCTAAAGCAAAAGGAAGACATGATGAAGTTAAGGAACTAAACAGAAGATTTCAGAAGGCAGCTCAAGAAGACAAAAACAAATATTATAATGACGTGCAAGGAGCTGGAGGCAGAAAACCAAAAGGGAAGAACATGCTCTGTGTTTCTCAAGCTTAAGGAAGTGAAGAAAAAATTCAAGCCTCGAGTGGCAGTAGTGAAAGATTCTACAGGGAAAATATTAAATGATGCAGAAAACATCAAAAGAAGATGGGAAGAATACACAGAGTCATTATACAAGAAAGAATTGGTAGAT
>VMDO01010762.1:0-62254 GCA_007922755.1 Pedetes capensis
CCCTCCAGCTCAGCAACACCCCCTCACCTCCCTCCAGCTCAGCGACACCCCCTCACCTCTCTAACTCACTGGAACCCCCTCACCCCTCTCCAGCTCACCAGCACCCTCTAATCTCACTCTTGCCCAACAACATCCCCTCAGCTCTCTCCAGCTCAGTGACACCCTCTTTCCAGCGTAGCGATCCCCACTCAGCTCTCCCCAGCTCGCTGGCACCCCTTCACGTGTCTCCAGCTCAACGATACCCCTGCACCTCTCTCCAGCTCGGCAACACCTCTCTGAGCTCAGCAATACCCATACCTCTCTCCTGCTGACCATCACACCATCACCTTGCAGAACAGCTCGGGTGAGTGGCATACTGCTGTAATGACAGCCTCCTGCCGTGTAGTCCATCTCCACACTCACTTATCTGGCAACCCTGAGCCTGCCCACTCTCGCCAGCACTCCTGACCTCCTAGATGTAGATTTACGTGATTTTACTCATATAAACCACTTCCTACAATATAAGCCTGAGAGCAAATGTGCTGCATCTGGCCTTCAGTGAAGACAGGTGTGAACACTCCAGAGTGGGGCTGGAGACCACAGAGCTGTGTAAGGGTGAGAGCTGGGCTGAACCAGGGCAACACCATCATGGCACAGAGACTCAGACCAAAGGAACCCAGAGACAAACCCATGTATTTACGGCAAGAATACAAGAAAAGTCTCTTCAACCAAGATGCTGGGAAAACTGCATACCCATATGCGGAAGATTCAAACTAGACCCCTACCTCAGCAGATGCAAAAATCAGTTCAAAACAAAAACTTATATTTATATATAAATATAAACATTATAAATGTACAATGTGTAACGATGAAGCTAGGAGAAGAAAACATGGGGGAAACACTTCGAGACAGCACAGGAAAATATTTTTTTGGATATGACCCCAAAAGCAAGGCAACAGAAGCAAAAACTGACAAGTGGAAATATACCAAACTGAAAAGCTTCTGCACAGCCAAGGAAACAACAGAGTGCAGAGACCATCTACAGAATGGGAGAAAATATTTGCCAACTATTCATCCAACAAGGGATTAACTTCTGGAATACAGTAGGAACTCAAACAACTTATGAATAACAAAGAGACCTCAAATACTCCAACTAAAAATGGGCAAATTAACTGAACAGACATGTCTCAAGTGAGGATGTAAAAATGATAACAGGTGCATGAAAAAATGCTCAACATTATTAATCAGAGAAATGCAAATCAAAACCACAACAAGGTATCACCTGACTCTGGTTAGAATGGCTATTTTCAAAAAGACAAAAATTAGGAAATGCTAGTGAGGATGTTGTGAAAGGGGAACTCTCATACACTGTTGGTCAGAAAACAAGTTGGTATGACTATTATGGAAAATGGTCTGGCAGTTCCTCAGAAAATCTAGAAACAGAATTAGCATATGATCCAGCAATCCCATTTGCTGGGTATACATCCAAAGGGACTGAAATCAGTATGTTGAAGAGACATCTGCACTTGCATGTGTACTGTAGCACTATTCATACTGTTCAACATAGGTGCAGGCTGATGGATAAGTGAATAAATATGGTACACATGCAACGTATTATTCAGCTACAAAAAGAATGAAATCATTTACAGCAATATAGAATTACAGAATTTACAGCAATATAGAATTAGAGGATATTATGTTAATGGAAATAAGTCAGACACAGAAAGACAACTATTGCATGTTCTTGCTATGTGTGGATGTTAAAAGTTGACCTTAGAGAAGCAGAGGGTATAACAGTGGCTACCAGAGGCTGGGGAGGGTGTGAAGGGCAAGGGATGGAGAAAGACGGTTAACAGGTCCAGGGGTGCAGCTGGATGGGAGGAATAACTTCTAGTATTCTATAGCACAGTTGTATAACCACAGTTGACAACATTCAAGTATTTCAAAACAGATAGTAGAGGATTTTGAATGTTCCCAACACAAAGAAATGGTAAATGTCTGAGGTGACAGATATGCCAGTGACCTGGATGGACATGATCATTACAAATGGTCTACATGTTTTGAAGTGTCACAATGTACTCCATAAGTATGTAGAATTACTGTGTGTTGATTAAAAATGAAAACATATTAAAAAAAAAAAAGAAGTCCATACTTTAGTCATCTGAAGATTTTGTAGCTGTTGTTGCCAATTGAGAACAGTTTCTAAGCGGCAAATCCAAATATTGATGTTTCCCACCAGCACTGACTTCCCCACCCCTCTCACAAGGATGCAGAGGGTCGAGCTCAGGTCTTGGAGAAGGTCTTTTATTAGGCGAGGATTCTGGTGGTCATCAAGAACTGGAATGAACAAAAGAAAGCTATGGATAGGTACAGTGAACCACCACTTTAAAAAATGGTCAACTCTCCATTTATAGATAAACAAATAAGCAAAATATGCTTCATCCATAAAACTGAGTATTACTCAGCCTGACTAAGCAATTTTGACATACTCTACATATGGATAAACCCTGATATCACTGTGTGAAGTAAGGCAGTCACAGAAGACAACTGTGGTATAATTCCACTTATACGAAGTACCTAAAGTCAAAATCAATCATAAAGACAGAAAATAGAGCTGTGGGTGTCAGGGGTTGGGGGAGGGGTGGGGAGTCAATGTTGAATGGGTGCCGAATTTTAGTTGGGATCAATGGAGACGTTCTGGAGATGCTGGTGATGGCTGCACAGTGTACATGTGTGTAATCCCACAACTGTACATTTAGGAATGACTGCAATGATAAAATCTACATGTATTTTACCACAGTAAAAAACAAGGATCTAATTGCATTATAACTTGAAAGTGGCATCACTTTTGAGATATTTACAAATATGAGATTTTCAAAAAACTTTAAAATTTCATATGATAGTAAATTTTTAGTTGGGGTCTACAATTTTGTCTTCCAAAGGGTCAGCATATACTTTTATACTTATATAAAGAGAATATTTAAAAATACTGTATACATATAGTCATAAATTCCTATATGTGCATAAGCTAATGGTATAAAACTTAAAAGTTCCCTTTAGTAACAGCCATGAATTAATCAAGCCAAGCTCATTAAATTAAAACGAAAGTCATTGGCTTATATGATGCCTGGGTGAATAAACCATAATCTCGCTTACTATGGAACCACACAGCTGAACAAATGGTGACAGGCTAACCATGAAAAGGCAAAGTGGCTTCTTAGGATTGAGTGTCTCTGGAATTGGCTCTTTCCTGTCAGGGAATACCCTGACAGTAAACAGCAGGTACACAGAGATGTAGGAGCTGGAGGGACCCATCTTCCTACCTGATGATGTCACAGTGTTCATTTTATTTTTGACTGCATATATACTGGAGAAAGACATAAAAATTCCCTCTCCTTGCACCAAATTTCTAATTAAGATTTTGATTACTAAAAATACTAGTCACTATCTTACCCTTTTGAACGATTTTATCCAAAATGTTGAAGTAATTCTTCTGTGCCACACCACTCAATGAAGTTAACTGGGATTTTGCAATTAGTTGCAGTAGCTTAAAGGAAAGAGGACAAAGAAATAAGCAATGCATAAATGCATTCAGTGTAAAAACAAGCTATGGTAACATGTCACAAACAGTGTGAAGACTGCTGATATGGGGCATTCTAGATTAGGTTGCAGGTCAGTCTGCAACCAGCTTCAGGCAATGGTTACTAACTATATGAGGGTCGCTATGAGGTGGACTCGACTTGACAGCACCTAAACACGACAACAACATGTGAACCTGAGGGGAATCTGGTATGAGGCTGTTGAAGTAACAGGCCTTCTGCTCTTCAGTCCTGCACAAGCATCCAGTCAGGGGAATCTAAATTCCTCCAGACCCTGTGGCAAGTCTGCAAGAGATGGTGCTCAGCCTTCCAGCCTCTGTGTACAAGGTTCTAGCAAGGGATGCAGTGGGGCCTAATGACCAACCGAGACTCTGACAATGATGTTTTATGGCCAGGTCCACTAATGTTTCCTGACTGATCAGAAAATTCATAAGTGCTTCCATCTGGAAATTAAAAAAAAAAAAAAAAAAAAACTGAACCCAAACTCTTCAAACACCACTGAAGTGAAATCACCACCGTGGTGGAATCACACCACAGAAAACCTAGGAACCAACGAGAGATCTCTGTGACAGATCCTAGGAGGTAGGATCCTGCATGTGAGATAAAGGCCTCCCACATCTCCAATGGGTCGAAGTTCCTGCTGCGCCACCCTGACCACGTGCTGGCAGTGCAGGGGGCTGTGTCCTTTGCCTGCTTCTTGTCCCACTCCACTTTTGCTTATGTTTGCCCATCAGAGCTTTCCCGTCCTTTTATTCTCAATTTCCGTGAATCTCTGCAATCTGGGTGCCCTTCTCAGGTACAGCCTACATGTGCTTTGCTCTTTGATCCAATCTGGAAATCTTTCACTTCAACCACCTGTTTACATTTATAGATATAATACAGGCTTTAGTCTTAACTGGATGACACATTATTGTTTCTGCAGCTTTCTAAAGCAGTCCTTATTCTCTCCATTTCTTTTAAAACCTGGGAAAGGTTACAGTTTTGTCCTGAGGTTACTTCTGTAACTCACTCTGCATGACTCTCTCACCCCTCTGACCTCACAGGCCACATCCAGTGTTATCAGTTTCCTACTCAGAGTCATCCTCTTGTTCCTCATTCCTTCGTCTCCTCCCCTGCACAGCTCAGTTTTGGGCAATGACAGTCTCTCGGCACTGCCCTCGCTAATTCTGTCTTCTCCCTCCCCAGCTGCTAGTTGCACCATTTCTCCACCTCAGGGCCTATGGCACTCATTCTGCTCCATCACCCGCATCCAGTTTGTTCTCATCTCAGCAATGGACCGATGTGCACTTGAGTTGCCGCTGTTTCTCAAGCCATCTCTTGATTGACTGAAGTTAGTTTCTTCAAAAATGCTCATGACTGCCAAGGCCTGAGTTGAGAAAGTAGATGTGACACCTGACATCACAGATGGGATCATTAGAGACTTGCAAAGAGCTACCTGCCAACAAGCTGGGACATCTATAGGAAAACTCCTGGACACATGCATCTTACCAAGGCTATATCATGAAGAACAAACCTGAAGAGGCCAGTAATGGGCAATGAGAACAAACCATTAACAAAGTCTGTCATCAAAGACTAGCCGAGGACCAAATGGCTTCATAGCTAAATTCTACTGAACATTGAAAGAAGTAACACCAATTTTTCTCAAATTATTCCACGAAGGGGAAGAGATTTTTCTAAAAACATTCCATGAGGCCTGCATACCAAAACCAGACTTCTGTGTTGTCAGCTGCTGTCGAGTTGGATCCTCAGAACGACCCTATGAAGTACCACCCAACACTGTGCCATGCACACAATCTTTTTATATTTGAGCCCACTGTGCAGTGACTGTGTTTCTTCTCATTCTGAGTCATGCCACATCAGCAAAAGGAGGCCCCAGGGGTCTTACTCCATTCCTGTCATTAAGGTAAACTCTACTTTGAGGAGGCACCTCTTCCCCAGTCGTTTCTTGAATGCCTGGGGGGCTCATTTTCTGGCACCATATTTGACAGTGCTTCTCTGCTATTCATAGGGTTTTCTTTTTTTCTTTTTTCTTTTCATTTTTTTTTTTTTTTTTTTTTTTGGTGGTACTGGGGGTTGAACCCAGGGCCCCACGCTTACATGCTTTGCAAATGCTGTACCACTGAGCTGCACCCCCAGCCCATATTTTTTACTTTTTTTTTTTTTGAGACAGGGTTTCACTAAATTACGCAGATTGCCTCTGGTCTCGAACTTGTGATCTTCCTGCCTCTGCCTCTGAGTCGCTGGGATTACAGTCATGTGCCACCATACCCAGCCTTCATCTGGTTTTCAATGGCTAATTGTTCCAGGAGTGGGCTGCTGGGTCCTTCTCTGTGGTCTCTGTATTAGTTTGGAGACTCAGCTGAAACCTGTCCACCATGAGTGGCCCTGCTGCTATCTGAAATACCAGGTGGCATAGTTTTCAGCATCACAGCAACACGCAAGCCCCTGCAGTGCTGGAAAATGAGCCCCTCGGTCTGGAAAGCATTCGACTCAGCTTCTTGAGTTGCTGGGATTAGAGGTATGTACATGGCAACTGGCAGCACTTACGTTTTAAACAGTCAATCTGAAGAAAAGCTACTCAAGCTGCGCATGGTGATGCACTCCTTTCACCCTGGGACTCAGGAGGCAGAGGCAGGAGGATCACAAGTCTGAAGCCAGAGGCAGCCTGTGTAACTCAGCAAGACCTTGTCTCAAAATACAAAGAAAAAGGGGGAAAACGGGTTCAGTGGTTGAGTGCTTGCAAAAACCATGTGTGAGGTTCTGGTTTCAACTCTCCAGTACCACCAAAATAAAAGAGAGGTGGCGGGGAGAAAGAGAAAGAGGAGAGACAGGGAGAGAAGAAAATGAAAGAAAAGAAAAGCTACTCAGTAAATGATAATAGTGTATGGTACGCAGACAAAACGAAAAGTCCTAACATGGTTCAAGTGACTGAAATTGACAAAGTTCTGGCCCTGACTCCAGACTCTGCCCCACAAAGAGCACTAGATGCTTATACCTGCCCCCGGGTCAGTGACCAGAGAAAACAGAGCCTGGTATCTGGCACTGAGACAACCAGATGCAGCTTCCTCCTCTTGTGTCTCCATCCTAGTCTCAACAATCACATCTTCTTATGTAGACAGATGGTCAAGAATTGCTACTGAAGAGTCAATGAAGTGTGGCTGGAACCATCAAGGAGCTGATGGAGAAACAGTCACTTCTACAGACCTGTCTGCTGGTTTGTGTCTCTCTTGGCTAAACTCCTGAGCATTTTAACCTGCCAGAGACAACTATCACTTCCAGCACTAGAACAGAGGTACCTAAGGAGATGCTCTGTAACCCTCATGAGAATTCAGAGAACAATGGAAACCAGCTCAGTGTAGCTGTGTGCAGCTGGGCACAAGAAGAAGCCCATGGTTTCCTTCCCCAGCCACTGGCCAGTGTGCATGGAGACTACATAGCAACACCAGCTGAGGCCAACAGCTACTTAACCCCATGTCTCTGTTCCTGCAGCAATACTTCTGAATGTCTGCAAGCTACTAAGAGTAAAATCTTCCAGTGTCTTAGAAAACCATTAGAACCCAGAGCTTAAACCTGCAAAAAATCAGGCTCAGGCTGGGTGTGGGTTTAGTATGTTAAGATTTAGGGGGTTTGTGTTTAAACCCTATGTATAGACAGCAGGGCTTCAAGTTGAACTCAAACTTGAACCCTGAACACTTTCCAGTTCAAATATTCAAAGAAATTTTTCCAAACTCAAAGGAAAACCTGATCCCAGTGAAAAACTGGGTTTGGGTTCAGCTTTTAATATTTTTTTGTATCATTAGCTATTTTATTATACATAAAAAAATTGAAAAAAATTGTTAAAAAAAACCCTTTTGTCCAACTACACATAGGATAAATTTTAAACCTGAATACAAATCCTAACCCGAACCCTCTGCCTTTTAACATATTAAGCCCAAAAAGAACCTGAACCTAATTTTTGATGGGTTTGAAGCCCTGTTAGAAACAAAATAGTTTTGTAAGCCATGACTTGTATTTTACCTATACAAGAATGAAGGAGAATAAGCCACCTAGTGATTAATCTTTAGGCAAACAAAACAAACAATAAATGGAATATATGGCTAAAGTCCTTTCCTACTGAATGGAGGCCAAGATAGAAATTTCTTCTAAAAATGTATCTTTTTTTTTTTTTTTAGAAATGGAGTGGAGTTCTAGTTGATATAAAATTCTTTTTCTCTATTAGCCAGTTCATCCTCTGTGAAAAAAGGCTCATTCTCAGAGAAAAACAGGAAGTGAAAAAGGCACATGAATCAACAGGTAAAACCTTGGGCTCTTTTTGAACCAGGTAGGTCTGAGGAGCACCTGGAAGAGACACCCTGCAGTGCTGTGAGCTCTCACAGGGCCCAGGGCTGGGAGAGCTCACGCTACGGGGCACAACCTGTGGCACCAGTGTTGACAAACCCCGACTCCTATGCTTTCTCCTGACCTTGTGTCTTTTCCTTCCTAGACAGCAAACAGGTGGAGCACTGTGCAGCCGACAAAGGCATCTTAAACATCTCACAGCTGTAAGTGTCAAGTCACATTTATCCAAGAGTCTTCTGAGCCATTTTCAAATAAAACACTTACTCTGACCACGTAAGTGAACCTGCGGATATCCTGAATCGCACTCAAGAAGTCCAGCCGGTTGAAGGCTTCTCCCAGGGTGCAGTAGCCATGCCTCTGGAAAGCAGTAGAAAAATGCTCAAAGCAGCTAGCCAAAACGAACTGAAAGGTGATGTCAGTTACATGCATGAACATTTTTTAAGGTTTTGGCAAAGGGCATTTGTTTTCATTCTGAAGATTTATTCCAGATTTAGATGTTGTTGTTGTTGTTAGGTGCCATCGAGTCGATGTCTGACTCATAGCAACCCTATGTACAACAGATGAAACACTATTGTCAGTGATTCTCTGCTGTTCATAGGGTTTTCAATGGCAGATTGATTTTTGGGAGTGGGTTGTCAGGTCCGTCTCCCAAGCCTACAGCACCTGGTGTTCCCAGGCAGTCTCCCATCCCAGTACTAACCAGGTCTGACCCTGCTTAGCTTCTGAGATCTGACAGGATCAGATGCCACAGGGCTACAGCTGCAGGCAGATTTAGATAAGTGATATTATAACAACAAATTTAAACCATTTACATGTAACTGAGATATTATGCATTAATTGACATTTTTTACACCGCTGTCATGTAAAGACAAACAGAAGTACTCATGAAACACTGTGCTGGTTTCTCCTGCTATGCACAAGGTACGGTGGACACAAGGCCTGAGGATGCCTGCATCGTACATGTTGGAGAAGGATTTTCCTACAGGAAGGTCTATACTGCCCTGGGATGGGGATGTACTCAACCACCAAGAAGCGAGCCTCAAAAGGGCATGTGGCAACCGGAGGCTGCCTCTGAGAAAGAGCACATGGGCAGACAGATGAAGGCATACAGCCTGGCCTGACGATGGCTAGGAGCATGGGTAAGAGCACCTAGAAAGCCAAAAGCTAGAGATGACAAGCACAGGCCCAAGAATGAAAGATGAAACCTGAGCAGCTTTCCCTCAGTCCTGCAAATAGTGCTGATCTAGTTTGGAGGTCTTCCCTCCAGGTACACCCAGTTCTATACCAGTTTGCAGATTTTATCTCAGGCTGAAGAGCTGCCTTAAACTCCACCTTCTGCCCTCAACGTACTTAAATTTATAAACAGATTCTCAATTTGGAGTTGTAGGGGCAGATGAACTGATGGGCAACTGCAGGATGCATGAGGCAGATGACTCCCTGAGTCCCCAGCAGGCAAGAGAGGGTGGTTGGAGCAGTAGGAGTGGTAGCATGTCTGCGGCCTGTGTGTGGAAACTACGGAGACCCACCTGATTTTGTGCCCAACCCCAAAACCGGTCTTAATGTGTGCACAGATCAACCACACACTCATGTGAAATATCAACATAGACACTGAGTGAGCACTGGCTCCATGCAGAGTGCTTTCCTAGAGCTGTGGAGAAGTAAAGGACAATGAGGTACAGATTGTAATCTAAAAATGTACTCCAGCCAATAATCTCACTTATGCTTCTCTGAAGGAGCAGAATTGTGAACGGGGGTGCAGAAACCACTTTGAGGCAGCCACCATTTCACAACGGGAGCTGGAACTGGTCACAGAGCATCACAGAGTGCATCACCTGTACTTGCACACAATGTGCCTGTCTTCGTGGGCTCTGGGTTGCATCAGAGGTGAGGAGAAGCACATGTGGCCAGGTGGAGACCTGCCAGCCCAGGACTAGTCCTGGGCCCTCTTTGAGGTTTTCCGACCGATCTGGGGACACAGCTTCCCAACAAACTCCTCTTGTTGCTTACACCTGCTGCAATCTGTGTGTCCACATGTTGTTGTTCTTAGGCGCTGTCAAGTCGGTATCCGACTCATAGCGACCCTCTGTACAACTGCAGAAACACTATTGTCAGTGCTTCTCTGCTGTTCATAGGGTTTTCAATGGCGGATTGATTTTTGGGAGGGGGTTGCCAGGTCCTTCTCCCAAGCCTACAGCTTCTGGTGTTCCCAGGCGGTCTCCCATCCAGGTACTAACCAGGCCTGACCCTGCTTAGCTTCCGAGATCTGATGGGATCGGATGCCACAGGGCTACGGCTGCAGGCGTGTCCACATAGAGCAGATGAATTATTTAACAGTCTTTTACAAGCTCCAAGTTTTGTGTATTACAAACGAGGTTAGTACTGTCAATCTTTCAACAGTGTCTTAGAGAATATGTGAAGGATTAGAGTCATGTTACACCCTGAACAATTTTAACTATTGCCAAGTAGGTCTGTAAGTTTTCTTTCTCAGAATCTAATCCCTTTCAGGAAGCTAGGCTTGTTTAAAGACATACATTATTAACATTTCTGGAACATTTAACTTATTTCACCCTAATATATATGTCAACAACAATTGCTCCCTGAGTTATTTTCCCCAATTGCTTTGAAATAAAGCAAAAGCAGAGTTTCAAGGAGCTAGGCTGACACTAAGGAGAGAAAACGGAAGCAGAGAGTGGAGCCAACTGCTTTGTGTGATGGCTCATAAGAAAGTTTTAGCTAACTTGGCAATCAAAAGCAGAGACAGCATCCAAACTGCTCTGTAAGTCTAACCTCGATGAATAGTTTGCTATTAGCCACTCTCCATGTGGAACGAGGGGCTCACAGATATTCTTGCCCCCAAAACACATGAGAGTAGGGACTGCCCCACCAGCAGCAGCAGCTCAGGATGCCAGACGTGTGTCAAATTCCACAGGAATGCACACTTGGCCTGGAGTAACCTCTGCTGATTCACACAAGTATGGGGATCACACAGTGTGTGTGCCACACACACCTCAAACACTGCACATGCGTTATACCACACTCACACAATCACACCACCCATACGCACATACCACACGTCACACATGCACACATGCCACATATGCACATGCCAAATACACCCTGTACGCCACCCACCACACATGCCACACACATCACGTATAACACATCACACATACACACATCCTGCAAACACCATGCATCACATATGCACACACCTCACACATACTATATACCACACACATGTACATGCCATGGGCACCACACAGCACGCACAAGCACATGCTACCAACACCATACATACAACCACACTCATACTACACATACAACACACACCTACACACACGCATGCCATGTACACTCAATCATTGCTTTAAAAGTTCCTGCATGCATTTCTCTATTAGAATGTGAACCACGGATCTGATATTGCAAAAGAAAGAATTTATTTAAATGACACATCCAACAGGAACGATACAGTATACTCTCATTGACAACAGCGTACTTACTTCTTTTGTGCTTTCCTTATGGACATAGATCCATTTTTCACGATAGAAACCTAGAATAAAAATTAAGTTTGTTTTTAAAATCTGGCAAACCATTTCAAAATGAAGATTTCATAAGAATTTTAATAATTGGATGTGCCAACAAAATTATCTAGAGATGCTTTACTTTGGTAAATATAAAACAGAATGCTTTGTTTCCTAATATCAGTTAAGAGGTGTTGAGACACCTCCGCATGAAAAATGATTTAAGGTGGTACAAGGTTTTAGTAACTTAGAATAAAATTAGAGTTATTAATGACTGCAGTCATATCCAAACATAAATTGTTATGAAAATCCAATTAAATTATTCATTCATTCTTATGTACCCTAGTAGGAAGTTCTCTTTTATTGCCCTGTGTGGCACAAGCACAGGCACAAGCACTCCACCTAACTCAGATCTCAGAGCTTCTCCATGTGAGCCTGCCTTCTTCACACAGTCAGAAGTATCAGTAACTCATGCCTTGGTGAGCAGGACTGTGACAGAGCCCCTACTGTTCCCATGCCCTTCTACCTATACAGGGTCCAGGGTCTCAAATTCCTACTCCACCTACATCCAGCCCCTGCCCTGACTCCAAAACAACCCTACACCTAGGTCCTCCACGGCCCTCTCAGTGGGCCCTGCTGTTCAGGAATGAACTGAGTACAGGACCACACTTGGTCATTCAGATGAGGGCTGTGCAGCAGGCTTTGCTATCTTCTGTCTGTGCACATCTTAGCAGCTCAAACCACTGAGTTGCAAGAAGTCTGATTACTCAAACAGTGGGCAAAACTGGACATAGTCATCGTACAGATCTGCATCAACTTTTAGATCGTAACAGCATTTCCAAAGCAATTCATATCAACATATTCTACAAGTAAAATATTATTATTAATGAAAATGGTCTTACTTTGAGCATTTGTGTCATTTCCAAAATGGTCTTTTTTCCTTTTTTTGGATGCATACTCACACTCTTCATTATTGAATATTTCTTCTCCACTATTTAAGATACTGAAATAAAGATTTATTTTATTAAAATTTTTTTTTCAGGGAGCTCTTCATTTGGTTTTTCTTTTGTAAGAGATTTTAATAAATATTTGGTTTGCAATTCAAGAGACCAAAAGAAAAATCATGTTTGATGATGAGAGTTCTAGCTAATTTTCAGAGAGATCATGACCTTGAAACCCAATTAGTAATGTCTAAAACATTTTTTCCTTTTGAAAACTCTGAGATGTATCCTGTTTTTTCTGGAATATTACACCAGAAAGTGCTGACTATGCTTTAGACTGTCCCAAGAATTTTGATATGTTCAGCCAAACATCAACAGACAGCAAAATGCTTTATTAAAACATGGAGATTATTTTTAAAAATCCGTAAAAGCTCTAGAGAAAAGCTAATAGCAATATGGTACCTGAGACTAACAACCTGCTGTGTCCCTAACCCAAAGTCAAGTAAGTACTTAATATTTCCATTTATCCCCTCATTTTTGAAGATGTAACTGAAGCTAATTATTGTTGCACTGAGCATTTTCTTAGTAAGCAGGAACCAAGTAAGTTGTTAAGGCACTTCATGGAACCAGATGAAGGAAACCTACATTTTTACCATTTAAATAAATTTAAAATTGACTAATTTCTTTTTTTTTTATGAAATAAGGAACTAAAATCTTAATAATTAAACAACTCAATGTTTTTTTAAAAAGTTTCTTCCTTGTAGTAAGTGAACACATGAAAAACAACACCCTCAAAACTAAAGATGCATAAAATCTTTATTTTATGACACACTGAGGAGAGCCTGTACTTAATCTGAAAGTGAGGATGGAAGCGCTATGGAGACAGCTGGCTGGTGGAGGCAGGTAGCAATGATGCTCAAAACTAAGGTCTGAAATTGCTTGTTTCCCCATCATTGTTCTTTGATTAAGAAAATTATGCATGAGCCCCTCCCCTCACCACGGTTCACTTACAATAAAACAGCTGAGTTTGCCACATACATCTGTCCACCATTGTCAGAATGTTAAGCAGTATGGGCAATGGCTGTACACCATTAAGCAAAGGTGTATTTGTAACACTCACATGCAACTGTTCCATCACAGGCACTAGAAGACACAACTCCAGGAACCATGATGATGATCCTCAAAGCTTATATTTAATTTTACACTAGTTTTCATTGGGGCTGGGATTTAGCTCAGTTGGTAGAGCACTGCACTGCAGTCTCTGAGGTCCCACGTTCAATTCCCAGCACCGCAAAAATGGGAGAAGGACCTGGCAATCCACTCCCAAGGCAATCCTGAAGCACTCAGCCATTGAAAACCCTATGAGGGTCGCTATGAGTCGGATACCGACTTGAGGGCACCTAACAAGTTTTCATTGATTCAAATATTGGAGACATTTTCAAATCTGAAACAACCTTTCCAACTAAAATCACAAACATATCAAAGGAAAAACAAGTAACATTGTTCTCCAGAAATAGCACTGCAGAAATGGAAACAGGATGCAGAACAGAGGGCAGCCAACCAGCTTCCCTGGTGGGGGAGGCAAAGCCAATGCAACTGGCTATGGCAATAGCATGAGGCAGAAGGTGAGGTAGGTGGACATGTTTAACCTGCCCACGGACATGTTCAACCTGCCCATGGGTGGGAGACCATGTTAGAATGCTTCCATGGGGAGGAAGCAGACCCGTCTTATACTTGGCTGAACCCTGAGCAGGATGCCTGCAGTGGCCTCATTTTATGCAAATCTAGGCCTAGACCTGCTGCTGGTTATGGCTCCCACACCAGTGGACTCTGCAGGTGAATCCCCTTCTTTGGGCACTCCTGGACGCTGCATGGGCCAGCATGGGCTGCATGGATTCAGAGGACTAGGGAATCAGGCCCTAGAGAGTATCATAGAGGGTAGTGGTGGTTGTTAGGTGCCGTCAAGTCGATGTCTCACTCATAGCAATGCTATGTACAACAGACAAAACACTACTGTCAGTGCTTCTCTGCTGTTCATAGGGTTTTCAATGGCTGCTTGTCTTTTGGGAGTGGGTTGCCTGGTCCTTCTCTTAAGCCTACAGCAACTGGTGTTCCCAGGTGGTCTCCCATACAAGTACTAACCAAGTCTGATCCTGCTTAGATTCCGAGATCTGATAGAATTGGATGCCACAGTGGTATGGCTGCAGGCATCATGGGGGGCAGTCAAGGGAAAATGGCCACTTTAGAGAAAATATTAACTTAGTTTGCTATTTTAACGAAGTATTTTAAACAAAGTAAAAGCCATATTTTTTATATTGTTAGGTATACAAAGGCACAAGTAGGGAAGAAAAATATTTCCCAAATTAAAATTCAACATGTATAAATGTTAAAATAAGTATTTAATCTTGCATAAATTTTTCCATTTTGAATGTATGTAAATTATCAATTATATTTCATAGCAAACATTTTCTTTTTTATGGACTTTAGTTTTATACACAAGGTAAATATTACCTACCCAGGCTTTAAAAACAATGAAACTTTCAACAACAAAATCTCCAATAACTCAATTAAAAAGTAGGCAAAGGACTTTAATAGATATTTCTCCAAAGAAATAAAAATGGCAAAGAAGCACATGAAAAGATTTGCAGCATCATTAATTCCTAAGGAAAGGCAAATTAAAACTGCAAGGAGATACTACCTCATGCCTATTAGGGTAGCTATGGTCCAGAAAACACAAGAAAATGTTGGTGAGGATGTGGAGAAACTGGAATGTGAAATGGTGCAGCCAGTGTGGTAAACAGTATGGCATGTCCTTAAAAATTAAACATGGCATTTCCATAAGACTCAGAAGGACCACTCCTAGCCATACATTCAAAAGAGCTGAAGGCAGGGTCCTGAAGATACTCTGCTCTCATCTGCACTCCTGTGTTTACAGCAGCATTGTTCACAGCAGCACTGTTCAAGTAAGATGTGCAAGCAATCCATGTGGCCATCAACAAATGAATGAACAAAATGTGGTAAATCCATACAATGGAATGTTGTTGTTGCTGTTGCTGTTAGGTGTCATCGACTCAGTGTCTGACTCATAGTGACCCTACGTACAACAGGTGAAACACTATTGTTAGTGCTTCTCTGCTGTTCGTAGGTTTTTCAATGGCTAATTATTTTTTTGGAGTGGGTTGCTGGGCCTTTCTCCCAAGCCTACAGCACCTAGTGTTCCCAGGCAGTGTCCCATGCAAGTACTAACCAGGCCCGACCCTGCTTAGCTTCTGAGATCTGACGGGATCAGATGCCACAGTGGTACGGCTGCAGGCCAATGGAATGTTACTCAGCCTTAAAAAGTGAAGGAAATGCTGACACATGCTACAGCACGGCTGAACTGTGAGGACATGATGTTTAGTCAGATAACCTCCTCACAAAAGGGCAGACACTGGGAGAGAGCAGAGTGGTGGGTTCCAGGGGCTTAGGAGGAGATGGAATCAATGCTTACTGAGGGTAGGGTTTCAGTCTGGAAAGAAGCAGTTCTGGAGATGGACAGGGGAGATGACTGCACAGAATGTGACTCTATGGAATGTCACTGAACTGTGTACCTCAGCACTCTAAGCTGGTAGGCTTTAGGTGATGTGTTGTTTTACCACAATTAAAAATAAAGAGAGAAGGGAGAGGCAGCACGCTCACCATGACTTGTTCAGGCTGCCTCAGGTGCATGTTGGGGGCAGAGAGGAGATGGGCAGAGTATTAAACAATGGAACCTCCCACAATGTGGCAAGTTGAAAACGCAGGGCACAGGTGGACTTGCAAGAACCACAGAATACGTATGTATTTAAATGTGTTTAATGTATAAAGCTGAGAGTTTAACACTCCACATCACAGAAGCTGCCCTATCAACACCCTGCCCCTTATTCTTTCTCAGAAATGTGCCTTAAAAAAACAATACAACTTCAGGATTTCTCAGATAGGCCTACAAATAGTACACATCTTTTCCTTGAACTCATTCCCGTAAGATCAGGAAGAATACAGAGAAGAATCAACAAAACAGCTGCAAATAGAAATGTCCTACAGCCAAGAACATTATTCTTGTGATTGAACTCAGTTACATTGTCCAGCTGTGACTGCATTTCCTTAAATGTCAGTCCTCCTTTTGGTGATGACCTACTGGGGAGTTTACAATTCCTCAGAGTATAAGTTCTTGGAAAGTGGGTAACAGGGGCATGAGCTTCATTTCCCAGGCCATGCTGGGGCCCCCACTATGGTCTTGACTATGTTGGGCTCTGTGGACCATCACCTCCACATGTTTCTACTTTATCCAGAAACACTGGCAAAGGGACTTGGGTTTCTAGAATGATGAATCCAGAGTAGCAGTTCCTAACTGTACTGCTGTAATATTTGTTGCTGGTAAGAAAAATTACTGAAGTTTATAAATAAAATTTTATAAAATATTGCACATGATATAAAGTCTAATAATGCAAGAATATAAAACGGTAAGTCTCTCTTGCTAATTCCATCTCTGATCTGTGGGATCACCACATATCAGCCAAGTGGTCTCTAAGCGCGAGCACTGGCGTCCTCTCAAGAAGAGGAAGATGCTCAAGGGGAGACTATCTGATGGTGGAGGAGGAGGCTGGATGAGGTGCAGGATAGAGGCCCCCTCAGAGCCTCTGGGGGAATCAGACTTGCTCACCCCTTGATTTTGGAATTCTGGTCTGAGAGCTACGAGGGTTTAAATTTCTCTTGTTTTAAGGAAGTTATTTTGTGGTCATGACACCACGGAAAACTAAATCAATTATCTATCAGTTTGACATCAATCTTGAAGGGCCCATTGTTGTTGTTGTTGTTGTTAGGTGCCTTTGAGTCAGTATCCGACTCATAGCAAACCTCATAGGGTTTTCAATGGCTGATTGTTTTGGGATTGCCTTGGGAGTGGATTGCCAGGTCCTTCTCCCATCTTTGCGGTGCTGGGAATCAAACTCAGGACCTCAGAGACTGCAGTGCAGCGCTCTACCAACTGAGCTAAATCCCAGCCCGAAGGGCCCATATCTGCTATCAATTCTATCATCCAAATAAGGGAGACTTTGTTGTTGTATTGTTGTTAGGTGCTGTCGAGTTGTGTCCAACTCATAGCGACCCTCATAGGGTTTTCAATGGCTGACTGTTTCGGGATTGCCAGGTCCTTCTCCCATTTTTGCAGTGCTGGGAATCAAACTCAGGACCTCTGGGAATCAAACTCCGGACCTCAGAGACTGCAGAGCAGCACTCTACCAAATGAGTTAAATCCCAGCCCAGGGAGACTTTGTTGTTGTTGTTAGGTGCCATCGAGTCGGTATCCAACTCATAGCGACCCTCATAGGGTTTTCAATGGCTGACTGTTTCAGGATTGCCTTGGGAGTGGATTGCCAGGCCCGTCTCCCATTTTTGCGGTGCTGGGAATTGAACTCGGGTCCTCAGAGACTGCAGCGCAGCACTCTACCAACTGAGCTAAAATCCCAGCCCAAGGGAGACTAGGGAGAGAGAAATTCAGTACATGTGATAATTTGTCTAGAAGATTTTATATACCGAAGCCAGTGACATAAAAATTGTCATAATTCCACAAAAACAAACCCTTATACACAGTCCTAGGTAAGACCCACATCTGCCCCCAATGTGTCTGCAGAACTGCATTGGCTGGACCGACCTTTGAGGGGGAGCTAGACTGCAGCTCAGCTTTCCCCACTGCAACAAACAACTCTGGTTAGCCCCCATTATCGCCTTAGGCTATGTTCTTACTCATCTGTGGTTGCCTATCAGACTTTCTCAAAAGAAGACTGGAGGTTATATTATTTTTTCCTGGAACACAAATATTCACATTATTCATTTTTCTGATATAAAACTATTTTCACATCAGTGTATTATCAGTCTCTAGTTGTAAAAAAATTACAACAAAAAATCCAGTTTTCTGTAAGTTAAAAAAAAAAAGACACAATAACTGTTTTTGGAATTAATACTGCTTTTCTAAATATCTGATGTGCCAGCCTCAGGGATCTAAAGACACTTGTTATGTGGAAGGAGGGAGAACCAGAGCTAGGGCACGCAGGATACAGAGGTGAGGGGCCGGGAGCAGATTTAGGCTCTAATGCACTCATTGACCTGCACACCAGACAATCAGCACAAAGGAGACACTAAGAGGAGACAGTGGGGGCTCTGTGTATCAGATGTCCACCAGAAGAGGCGGTAAGACCCATCGAAGTGTATCTCAGAGGCACACACTGCCGCTTCTCACACCTACTGACTTCTGAGGCAATTCTGACCTCTGCACCCTCTGAATGCTTACCTCACACAGAACCTTCCCAACTGTGATAGAGACCTCACAGTCCCATTGCATAGGTTGCCCCCCATCTTGCTGCTTTTGATAAGTTCTGTGGTGCAGAAGTCCTACAGGTTATGACAAATGTATTCATCATCCAGCCACAGTTCCAGCACCCAAACTGCCTACTGATCTCTGTCCAGCTCCTAACTCCTGGTAACTACTGATTTATTCTTCATCTATGTAGTTTTGCCTTTTCTAGACTGTCACAGAAATGGAATCATATAATACATAAGCCTTTGGGGTTTAGTTTATTTCAGTAAGCACAAGCAAGTTAAGATTTGTCTGTTCTGCTGTGCAAATTAATAGGCATTCTTTCTTACTTTTGGGTAGTGTTCACTGCAGACGTGTTTCCTCCATTTATCCATCCTCTAGCTGAAGGATATCAGGGTTTATTCAAGTGTTGGCAATTACTGAACAAAACTGCTGTTAACATTCACATTCAGGTTTTGTGTAAACATCAATTTTCATTTTTCTTAGGTAACTACTGAGGAGGGAAACTTGGGGGTCACTTGGCAATTTAACTTAAGAAACTGCCAAATTGTCTTCCAAAGTGGCTGTGCTCCTTGGATCCCAAAAGGTCTAAGAGATTCTTTCTCACTAGCACTTGTTGCTTTATTGTTATGTTCTTTAACTCAAGCCACTGCAACGGATGTGTGATGGCGTCTTATTGGGAAGGTGACTGTCTTCCAAGCCACCAAAACAAGTAAAGGCTTACATAGGCTCAGTACAGCAACCCCAGGACCCACGTTGTTGTTGTTAGGTGCCGTCAAGTCGGTATCCGACTCATAGCGACCCTCATAGGGTTTTCAGTGGCTGTTTCAGGATTGCCTTGGGAGTGGATTGCCAGGTCCTTCTCTCATTTTTGCGGTGCTGGGAATCGAACTCAGGACCTCAGAGACTGCAGCGCAGTGCTCTACCAACTGAGCTAAATCCCAGCCCCCAGGCCCTATAGCCACCTCCTTATCTCTAGCCAGTCAGCTGTTTGCTCTGGACCATATGCAGCTCAGGTGAGCTGCCATGCTGCCTTCCAGGCTGCTTGCATTTCCCTAATGACTAATGAAGTAGAGCATCACAAGCGTGTTTTTCTCTGCTTATTGTCCTGTGCTTCTCTGCAATCTATGCATCCTCTTTGGTGAAGTACAGGCTCAGATCTTTTGTTCCATTTGTACTGGGTTGTTTGTTCTCTTACTGTTGAGTTTTAAGTGTCCTTTATAATGACATATATAAAGAGCTGGAGATAGAAAACCCAAAGGGAAGAACATACTGTTTTTCTCAAACTTACAGAATTGAAGAAAAAATGCTAGCCTCAAGTGACAGCAGTGAAGCATTCTACAGGGAAAATATTAAATGATGTAGGAAACACCCAAAGAAGAGGGAAGGAATACACAGGGTCACTATACCAAAAAGAATTAGTGTATGATCAAACATTTCAAGAGGCTGCATATGATCAGGAATGAATGGTACTGAAGGAAGAAATGGAAACTGCTTTAAAGGAATTGGTGAGACACAAGGCTCTAGGAACTGATGGAACACCAACTGAGATGTTTCACCAAACAGATGTAGCACTGGAGGATTGGAAAACAGCTACCCGCCAACTGACTTGGAAGAACCATATTTGTGCCTATTCTCAAAAAAGGGGATCCAACTGAATATGGAAAATTATCAAGCGATATCATTAATATCTCACACAAGTAGAATTTTGCTGAAGACCATTCAAAAGCAGCAGTATATAGACAGGGAACTGCTGGAAAATCAAGCGGGACTCAGAAAAGGGTGTGGAACCAGGGACATCATTGCTGATGGATAT
Source organism: Pedetes capensis (assembly GCA_007922755.1). Lineage (NCBI taxonomy): Eukaryota > Metazoa > Chordata > Mammalia > Rodentia > Pedetidae > Pedetes > Pedetes capensis. The sequence goes on from VMDO01010762.1 coordinate 20,529, forward strand.
TAGCCAGAGAACACCAGAAAGATGTCTGTGTATATTTTATTGACTATGCAAAGAGATTTGACTGTGTGTGTCACAACAAATTATGGATAACATTGTGAAGAATGGGAATACCACAGCACTTAATTGTACTCAAGAGGAATCTATATATATAGACCAGGAGGTTATTGTTTGAATAGAACAAGGAAATACTGCCTAGTTTAAAGTCAGGACAGGTTAGGGCTGTATCATTTCACTATACCTTTTCAATCTCTATACTGAGCAAATAATCTGAGAAGCAGGACTTTATGAAGAAGAATGTGGCATCATGATTGGAGAAAGACTCATTTACAACCTGAGTTATGCAGATGACATAACGTTGCTTGCGAAAGTAAAGAGGATTTGGAACATTTATTGATGAAGATCAAAGAACACAGTATGGACCTGCTCCTCAATATAAAAAAAAAAAAAATCTTCACAACTGGGTCAGTATGCAAATTCATGATAGATGGAGAAGAGATTGAGGCTTTCTAAGATTTTGGTTTACTTGGTTCTACAATCAATACCCATGGAAGTAGCAGTCAAGAAATCAAAAGACGCAATGCACTGGGAAAAGATATTGTAAAAGACCCCTTTAAAAGTGATGAAAAGCAGCCAGGTGCGGTGGTGCACGCCTGTAATCCCACCAACTCAGGAGGCAAAGGCAGGAGGATCGCAAGTTCAAGACCAGAGGCAGTGTGTGTAATTTAGCAAGACCCTATCTCAAAAAGTGAAAAAAAATAGGCTGGGAATGCTGCTCAGTGGTACAGCACTTGCAAAGAATGCAAGTGCAAGGCCCTGGGTTCAACCCCCAGTACCGCAAAAAGAAAAAAAAAAAAAAGATGTAAAGATGTCATATTGAAGATGAAGGTGCATCTGATGCATGCCATGGTATTTTCAGTTGCATTACATGCTGTGAAACCTGGACAGTGAATAAGGGAGACAGGAGAAGAACTGATGCTTTTGAATTATGGTGCTGGGGATGAATACTGAATATACCATGGACTATCAAAAGAACCAACAGATCTGTCCTAGAAGAAGTGCAACCAGAGTGCTCCTTGGAAGCAAGGATGGCTAGACTGTGTGTTACATATCTTAGACAATCCCTGGGAGAAGGAGATCATGTTTGGCAGAGTGGCAGGTCAATGAAAAAAAGGAATACCCTCAACCACACAGATCAACACAGTGACTGCAACAATAGGCTTAAACATAAAAAAGATCATGTGCATGGCACAGTTTCAAGGAGTGGCCCAATGAATTGGGCCTGACTCAATGGCACCTAACAACAACTAGCTGGTGTACCTGTGAATTTTCAATATTAAGCCTTCTCATCCATGAACACAAGGTACCTTTTCATTTGTTCATGCCTTCTTTAATTTCTTTCAGCAACATCTTATAGTTTTCAGTGTTCAAGTATTTGCACCCTAGATTAAGTTATTCTTAGGCATATTGTTCTGTGGCTACAACAATGTGTTTAAACATAAAAATGATCATATGCCTGGCCAGAGTTGGAGAGTGTTTCATTCTGCTGTACACAGGGTCGCTATGAATTAGACCTGACTCGACAGCACCTAACAACAACAACAACAACTTTGCCTAATTCATTTACTAGTTCTAAAAGCTTTTTGGTGGAACTTTAGGATTTTCTACAACTTGACAGCACCTAACAACAACAACATATACTCTGGATAGTAGTCCTTTGTCAGATATGATTTACAAATGTTTTACCTCAGAGAATAATTTCTAAATTTTGATGAAATGCAAATTATCAATTTTTTTCTCTTATAGGCTAAGAACTATGACCAAGATCGTGCACACTTTTACTGTGTTTTTTGTTTTATATTTTACATTTGGGCTTGTGATCCACTGTGCATTAATTTTTGTATATAGTGTGGGCTGTAGGTCAGCATTCACTTTTTTTGCACATGGATATCCAGTTTTCCACATTTTTTTTGCAAGGTTATATTTTCTCTATTGGGTTGCCTGTGCGCCTCTGTCAGGTCAGTGGGTTTCATGGGCCAACAAGATGCCTCAGCTCAGTCCCCCTGCTGTCCTGTCATCCGACCACAGACCCTCTCTCTGGGTGTGGCAGTTTCATACTTCATACAAGTCTTGGAACCTTGTTCTTACTTTTCCAAATTGTTTTGGTATTCTGGTCCCCTACTTTCTATTGATGACTTTAGATAAGATTTTAATATTGAGAAGCTCAATTTGTCATTTTTTTTCTTTTAAGTTAGTGTTATTTGTATGGTGAGAAATCTCCTTCCTCTGGGTTGTAATGAGACTCTCTTATGTTTTCTTTTTGAAATATTACAGTTCAAGCTTGTACTCTATAACCCACCTAAATTGGTCACAGTGTCAGTTTAGATGGATTAGAGTGTGTGCTGCAGAAGCTAGAATGCATCACAACCTGAAGGAAGGAGACTTCTCACCATACAAACAACACTACTTGATTATAGATCAAAAAGGGTTAAAGACAATAAAGACAATGCTACTGAAAACCCTTGAACACCAGATACACATCAGAATAAGCAGGCCCACAGCACATGGCTGGGTTGGGGTTGGCGCAGAGGGTGGCCAATCACCCCTTTAGGTGAAGAAAAAGGGGCCCCTCCTACAATGGAGCTGAAGCTCACCCAGGGCACAGGGACATCCGATTACCTCCTTATACATTACACAACCTGCTCTAAAGCACACTGAAATCTGGGTGGAGCATGAGGTCATGGGAATTTCTGTATATTATTACTGGTGCAAAATTCTAGAGGGCAATGTGGCAATATTAGAACTTTAAATATGAAATTCTACTAGGAACTTATACTTCATAAATATTCACATAAGTACACAAAAGGATACAGATGACTGATGGGAAATAACAAAATGCTATTAGTGGATGCTTGAATAAACAAGTCATACTATATCCAAACAATGAGATATCATTATTATAAAGAATGAGGTAAATCAACGTGGATAACAGGGAGCAACCTATAAAAAAGACAAAGTAAGAAAAAGAATTAACCTCCTTCCCCACTCCCCTCACATCTGTTCTACCAGCATGTCTTGCCAAATCTCCCCAGGAGTCTAGATCCTTTATCATTCCACCAAGCTCATCCTTTCTAAGTCCTGATTGTTTCTCACTTTTGAGGTATTACAATGGCCTCTAAGAATTGGACCACCTGGTCTGCCTTGCCTCTTGGCAGTCTGTTTTTAATACAACATCTAGCATGACCCTGTTAAACACAGGCTTGTACACATGACGACTATGCTCAGAACCTGATCCCACTTCTCCCTGGGAAGAGCGACCCACCATGGTAATAGGTGCTTCACATGGGCCCAGATGGGTCTTGTCTTCTACTGCACCCACCCCCACCTGTACAGGGGTCCCTGCTGTCCCTGAATGCAGAAGAGACAGCCCTGCCTTGGTGTCTCTGAACCCCTTCCTCCCTGCTGGGAAGCCTGTTCTCAGATGTCCATCCATATGTCCATTCACTTGGCTCTCGGTACCCAAGGTCTTAGTCCACCACATGTTCCAGATGTTCACACCACCACCTGCCTCTCAGTGGTCCTATCTCCCTCACACAGCTATTACCTGAACAAACCAAAGGAAACTTATTTTGTCCCTCACCCACCTGCCCCTGCTGAATGTAAGTTCCATCAGGCACAGGTTCTCTTGTGTTCTAGTTTTTGCTATATCCTGGCACCAAGAGCATATATTATTGTTGTTGTTAGGTGCTGTCGAAGTTGGTGTCTGACTTATAGTAAACCTACATACAACAGGCAAAACACTATTGTCAGTGCTTTTCTGCTATTCATAGGGTTTTCCATGGCTGAATATTTTTTGGGAGTGGGTTGCCAGGTCCTTCTCCCAAGCCTACAGCATCTGGTGTTCCCAGGTGGTCTCCCATCCAAGCACTAACCAGGTCTGACCCTGCTTAGCTTCAGAGATCTGATGGGATTGGATGCCATAGTGGTATGGCTGCAGGCAAGAGCATATAGCTAATGCTTAATAAATACTGTACAGTAAATGGGCATAAATTATGTGTAGGGAGTTATTCAACCCTCATCTTGCCCCGGATTGGTAGTCAAGGATCTCTCCTTGATTACCCAAGCAGTGACATCTGGTTTCACTCTTTATTTGAATGAACTGGTTGCACCTAGCCCCTCGAGCCCCCACCTGATTGTTATCTTGAGGCAGTTAAGGCAGTTAGTTACCCAAGGGCTATATAAACAAAGCTTGCTCTGCACGTGAGAAAGCTGGTGGTGAGGTGGTTGGCGGCTGAGTGTGGTGATGCTGGTGAGAGCTGCGGCTACTGATGGTGATGCTGAGAGCTAAGGCTGGTGGTGATAACTTGGTGGCTGGTGATGATGGGGCTGCTGCTGGTGCAGCTGAGTGCTGCAGCTGCTGATGGTGATACGACTGGCTGCTAGCTTCCTGCTGGGAACTCTCTCCATCTGACCACCAATGAAGAAAGAACACCAAATGTCTCTGGATTTGACCAACATGGAAGCATCTCTTCTCGTGACCACCAAAACCAGGACCACTAGACGGCGTTCTCAAGGACTACAAGCAAGCTGAGGACAGTCTCTTTGCTCAGTGCCTAGGGACAGAAGCTGAGGACAGTCTCCCATCCTAGCGCTGGAGGCAGAAGAGCCACAGCTGCCCCCGAGGCAGCAGAAAGAGCTGCTAACCAACCCTCAGTCTGTAACACTCGTTTGTGTTCCTCTCTAGCCTTGTCAGGGGTGAGACAGAGGGGATTTTCTTTTCTCTGGCTTGTCCCACAGAGGTGGTGCCCAAACAAGGGGCCCCTCAAAATGTGTTGGGTTTCTCTGCCCTGACAAGGGCAGAGAGAGAGAGACAGACAATAAAGAGCTGCTCAATCCCTGCAAGGCAGAACTGCCCGAGGCTTTTCCTTTCTCCCCTTCTCTCACGGCATTCCTGAGGGCCACAGGAGTCCACACCCCTCATCTGAGGGTCCAGGGTTCAAGTGCCTGTTTGGATGCCACCTCCATGTGGGGCAAAAACCTCCCGATCCAGCCCAGATGTTCAGACAGGAGGCGTCGCCAACCACACAGATATCTAAACACAAGTCACTCCGGGCCCCACAAGTTCCGTGGGAGTCCTGAGAATAGGGACCCATATGGTGTGTGGATAAAGACCCTCACCCCAAGAGGGGACCCCAAAAAAAGAGGAATACCCATCCCGAACGGGGAAAGAGAAGGAAAAGCGGAAAGCCCTCTCCGGAGAAGGATGCTTGGAGCAGGAACAGAAGCAGCCATGCTTCACGGAGGACCGGACTGGACGGTGGAGAGGAGGCCATGAGGACAACGAGCGGGGACCGCCAGCGACGGACGGAAGGCCACCGGGTCCGTCTGCAGCAGCAAAAGTGAGTGCCACGTGGTCAGGAGTAGGTGTCTGGGGACCAGTCTGTGCAGGCGTGTAGGGGAGGGGTGCACTTGGGAAGGATCACCGGAGAGAGGCACAAGGAGAGAGCCTAAAGAACGGAACCTCCCGGCAACAGGAAGACACAGAAAGGCGAAAGAGGGGCTTGGCAAGACCAAAGCCTAAGGGAGATAGGAGGCCAAGAGCCTCTCTGAGAAAAGGTCAGATAAAAAAGGCCTGTGAAGGGGCCATAGGGCACTGAGGAAGGGCAGGAAGGAGCCTGCTGCAAGGAAAAGGAGCTCTCCAGGAAAGGCAGGAAAAGGGCTTGCAGAGGAACGGGGAGCCAAAGGGCTCAGGAGGCTTGGAGAACGCAAAGGAGGCCAGAGCCAGAGCATAGGCCAGATTCTGAAGGGAGACGGCCAGAGTTGGGGAAGGGGCCTCAGAAAGAGGGAAGCCAGAAAGAAATGTAAAGCATGTGTAACGAACCTCCCGTCTTTGAGAAGGAAACAAGGAAAAACAGGAGAAACCGAGAAGCATGGTGTACCAGAAATTCCTCTAGCTGCGGTCCCTGGAAACACTATCTACACACCTCAGAACAGAGTAGGACTCACAGCAGCCCTGTCGTGTGCTCCAGTGTGTGTGTGTGGATTTTTTCTGTCAAGTTAAAAATTGTTTTTAATTTTAAAAAGATTTCAAAAGTAAGCCAGTAATATTTTTTTAAAAGGAACAATAACAGCCAAGCTTTATGGTGCACACCTGTAGTCCCAGCTAGTTGGGAGACACATGCAAGAGGATCTTTTTTTATTATTATTGGAAGTTTTTAATGTACACCTTAATGTGATTCATGCTGACATGCTTTTCATTGTGACATTTCCATATATGCATGTTGTTGTACATTATTCATATAGGTTCCCCCTGACCCTCTTGTATGCTTCCTCCCCCTGTGCCACCCCCCCACCCCCATCAAAGACTTCTCTACCATTTATTTGTCTTTTTATGGTAATATTTTTCTATACATCCTTGGGTTCCAGTTCTGTTGAAGATAGAAACTTTTTCTGTAGTGAACTTTCTTTTTACCTTGTCAGAATTATTACATGCATTTTCTAGACCATCTATAATAATACCATTCTTAGCTTTTTTTTTCTTTTTTATGATCTGTCCTTTGTATAGGATTTTTTCCTTCTTATAATTTTGTTTCAGCCCCCACATATGAGTGAGAACATGTGGTGTTCCTCTTTCTGAACTTGTGTTAGTTCATGTAAAATAATTTTCTCCAATTCCATCCATTTTGCTGTGAATGGCCTTATTTCATTTTTTTTGATTGCTGAGTAGTATTCCATTGTGTATATGTACCACAGTTTTTTTTTAATCCATTCTTCTGTTAAAAGGCACTCTGATTGATTCCATATCCTTGCTATTGTGAAAAGTGCTGCATTGAACATGGAGATGCAGGTGTCTCTGTGGTATGATGACCCATCTCCCTTTGGGTAAATTCCCAATAGTGTTATAGCTGGGTCATATGGTAGATCTATTTTTAGTTTTTTAGGATACCTCCATATTGATTTCCACAGTGGTTGGACCAATTTACATCTCCACCAACAATGTAAGAGTGTTCCCTTTTCTCCGCAACCTTGCCAGCATTTGTTATTTGTTTTATTGATCTTGGCCATTCTTACTGGTGTAAGGTGAAGTCTCAGAGTTGTTTTAATTTGCATTTCCCTAATGATTAGGGATATTGAGCATTTTCATGTGTTTCATGGCTTTACGGACCTCTTCATTTGAGAACTGTCTACTCAGTTCCTTTACCCATTTGTGTATTGCGCTACTTGTTTTCTTGGGAGTGTGGTCTGACCTGGGGTCAGCATGAGCCATTTGGGCATATTAAAGAACAGACCTGGATGGAAGTGTAGGGTATGGACAGAGTGCCACTAAAACAATGCATTATGACACAGAAGGTGGACAGAAAGAGACATAGCAGAGAAGTTGACAGGGTGGACAAATTAGGTCAGCAGGTGAGGTGGCCATCAGGAAATCTGCACAAGAGGGTTATGTTTAAGGTAGGCATGCCTACATTCATGGCTCTGGGTGGCTTGGGCAGCCAAAAGAAGGGAAGGAAATCTAGAAACAAAGAGGCCAGTGCCTAGGCCATGCTGTGCATCCCACAGGTGGACAGTGAAACCATCAGGCAGTGGTACGGTTTGAGGTGGAGAAAAAGACCATGATTCTCTGTAGACCCTGACACCTGGTAAGTGACCACACCCTTTGCTACCTGTGCAAAGCAGGAGCTGAGCTAGGAAAGGCAGAACTCTGCTTTTTTATTAATTACTTTGGGACTGCATCATTTTTCTGTTGTTCACTTACAGTAAGTGTTACTTTAAAATTGACAAAATTACAAATCTGAGAGAGAGATAGTATTAAAATGAAGTCAGGGACAGGAGGGAGTCATTAAAAAAATAATAACATGCTTGCCCAGTATGTGTGAGGCTCTAGGTTCAATCCTCAGCATTACCTGCCCCCCCCCAAAAAAAAAGCAAAAACCAAAACAAAGTAACTTGAAGCAATATTTGCTGGTGTGAGACTAACTTTTTTTATATCACTTACTTACCTTTCTCTTTCCAGTCACTAACGAAAAAATATAAGAAAGGTCATTTGGGTTTTACTGAAACCTTTAACACTCCAAAAATCACATGGGGAAAAGCCATTTGGCAATGGGAATTTACTAACTAGATGAATAAACACAAGGTGGTCTGGGGGCCTAGTTCTAACTGCCCGTGAATTCTTACCCGTCACTGTGAACAGACACCATTTTCACACTTTCAGAAGGGAATTAAAAGTTCAGCTTCTCTACCTTGCTACTTTGGGGGGCCTACAACTTAAAAAAACAAAAACAAAAACAAAAAAAAACAAAAAAAACCTTTCTATTTCTATAGAACTCAGTAATCCCGGGAACTGCGCTGAAGATAATTTTTACCCTAAATTGATGATAACTACCATGGCTACATCCACAGAGAACCAAGTATCCAAAATCAGCCTTGAACATTCAAGTTTGCATAGGTATAAAACATTTAATGAGGTTTAAATTTACTGGACATGTGGTCAGGAGGGACCAATCCCTGAGGAAGGACATCATGTTTGGGAGAGTGGCAGATCAATGAAAAAAAAAAAAAAAAAGGCTCTAAACTACATGGATTGACACAGTGTCTGCAACTATGGGCTTAAACACAAATAAGATCCTGTGTCTGACACAGAATCAGGGAGTGTTTCATTCTGCTGTACATAGGGTCGCTACAACAACACAGAGGTACTACGCTGGTGTCTGATCTCATCTGATCTTGGAAGCTAAGTAGGGTTAGTTCTTGGATGGGAGACTTGCCTGGGAATACCAGGTGCTTGTAGGCTTGGGAGAAGGACCTGGCAGCCTACTACAGGGTTTTTGATGGCTGATTGTTTCTGGAAATAGCAGAGAAGCACTGACAATAGTGCCGGGCATGGCACAGTGTCAGGTTGTGTTTCATTGTGTTGTACATAGGATTGCTATGAGTGGGACCTGACTTGAGGGCACCTAACAACACCAACAAATTTCAACTGTGGTTAAAAAACAGGTAACGAGTCAATGAGAATAGAAGCATCACTGTGGCCCACAGGGTCCCTTCTGACCAAGTTCCAGCCTCAGAAGAGCAGCAAGGGCTTTGTGTACACATCCTCAACGACGCCACAGGGCAAGCTGCATGGAGATGTGACAGGAAAGGGAGGGTTCTGAGAGACAGGCAACACCCAGACCTCTCCTTCACAGCTTCTCCAGAGGGGACCATGGAATCTCCACCATCAAACAGAAACTGTGGTAGCAATACTGAGCACCACTCTCCTACAGCCAACACATCGGGGTCCTTCATCCTTAAAATGACCCTTTTTGCTTGTCCAGTGTGTCCTCGTCTTGCCCACTTGACCCTCTGCCAGCTGTACACACATTCTCTGTGGATCACAAGTTCACCATTGGCCATCTGGACCTGGGCTGGCTGTCCCTCCTCCACCTGTACCCCACAAGGCTTATTCTGCACTGTCACCTTATGAGTACGTGTTCTCAGGAGGTACAAGGGGAGCTCCTTGGGTATCAAGCTGCACTCTATAGAGAAAGGCTCCTTGTAAGCTCTGATGGATAACATCTTTCAATGAAGAACCACGGTTTTACCTCCTTTATCAATTCAAGGTTCAGTGTTGAACAGCTTTTCCTTCTGGGGAAAGGAAAAAACACTGGACGCCTGCTGCAGTCCTGGGTCATCCACAGCCTGAATGTGGATTTTGGCAGAAGACAGGAAGAGAAAAACTGGGTCCCCAGATTTCCAAGGCAACAGGAGGGGTGCCGGAGAGCTCCCTTGACTCTGCCCCAGGACAGGAGTGTGGTGAGCATGGAGCACCTTCTTTCTCTTCAGACACATGGTGTGTCTTTACGCCCTGCACAATGCTGATTACCTCAAAGGATTTGTACGCAAGTTTGAAGGGATGGTTAGGTAGGTGAGTTTTCAGGGAGGCACGCAAGAGGGGCCCTGAGTTGGCAACATGTCTGGATTATATTCTCCAATTCTATGTGTACCTAGGATAAAAATAAATTCTCAGACATTTAAAACATGTTTGAGATGACTGGAAAAAGAATAAATGAGGAAGGAAATAGGAACTTGTGCAAATCCCTTAATATAGAACTAGCAGCAACATCGTATTTTAATTACAGTTTCTTTTAAATTGACATCTGTGACCTGTTCCTCATCTTAAAGCTGTGACTTGAGGAATCTCCACATGTTGTAGTGCCTATCTGGAGTAATGTGAGACACTAACATTCCTGGGTATATGTAATGAACTCTAAACTTGAATAATTTGCTGTACAAACTAAGAAAATTTTAAAAATCACCTACAAACTTCATAACTCTGTAACATTTATTACCCAGTTATAATAATGTAAGTAATTGCCAACCTTAAATAAATTTTACAAGTATCAATATTAAATAAAACTCAGAATGGCAGAAAAATATAAACCCAACAAATATGCCATCTTTACTGCAGCCAAAATAGAGAATTAACTTCCGCTTTAAGTGCTGCAAAATTAATCTTTGGTCTAAAGTTATCAAACTTGTCAGAAAAATAGATGGCCCATGACACACACAGTTGGTAAGAATGCAAATATCACGTAAGAACATACAATAAAATCAATGACTGGACCCACAGCACTCCAGAGGACAAAGACTTGAGACTGTCCTAAGCTTCCACGTTCTCAGCTAACCCTGAGCAGGGACTGTTGGTGACCACACCATGGCTGTCTACCCAACACCCATGCTCATGCAATCTCAGATTTTAATCTGGACACATGTCCACAAATGAAACAGGCCACAACCCAACCCCCTGGGGATAATGCTGCACCCAATGAGGTGAGGACAGACAATGATATATCAATTTGTGGGTCATGCCAACCAAGCACAGGGGTGTATCTCATCTACCCTACCAACTGGAATGCAGATGTGGTGGGGATCACACTCCCAGGACCATGCAGATGAGGCTGTCCTCAGGATGGCACAGCAACAAGACATCCCCCTGATGACATCACCAGGCAAGGTCACTCCCTTGACTGGTGCTTTTGAGAGAGAAAAATACACTTAGGTCCTATGTAAGCCACCATTACTATGTCCTTGACACATGCTACTGAACCTCTTATCTTTCCACTTCCTGGCCCCTCAGCTACATGGTAGGGGTTAATAATCCCTATTGCTCAGATTATTGTGAGGATTAAATGTTTTAAGTAATAAGAAGAAAGAGCACTTGTGAAAGAATCAGACAGCCTGTAGGCTCATCCCTTACCTAAGCAACTTGCTTCCTCGCACCAGCCGTCTGTGTGGGCAATTCTCAGCAAATTACAAGTTATAGAGCTTTGCAGTGACTTTAAAACAGAAAAGGCCACAAGTGCCAGGCTGGCAGGTGGGGTTCTGTCTGGCTGAGACTTACATGCTGTGGCTGATGGTGCACTGGCTGTTCTTGCTCCCAAGCTCCTGGCTACAGGAGTCACATCTTTTCCAGCCATCCTCAGTTTTAATCCAGCTCCATCCAGGAGATCTCCAGTCTTGACCCAGAAACGGCATGGTTCTCCTATAAAAAATTAGTTTATGTTAAAATATACATACATAATATGGTCAGGCATGGTGCCACATGCCTGCAATCCCAGCACCCAGGAGGCTGAGGCATGAGGATCGATGTGACTTAGAGACCAGCCTGATCTACATAGCGAGTTCCAGCCCAGCTTGGGCTACACAGCAAGAGCCTGTGTCAAAAATCAAAAGGAAAAAAAAAAAAAAATCAAAGAGTGAGTGAGTGTGTGTCTGTGTGTGTGTGTGTATGTGTATCATCTGGAATACTTCCTCACTGACTGTAAAGAACAAAGTCCTTAACATTTAAATGCCTGCTCACTTAATGCTGGCTAGACATGGTGACCAAACAGTGCTAATGACACAATACTTCATCATGAAATGATACACTGGGGTAAGTATAGACAGGTTTTCAAGCTCAATACTGTGTGTGCCATGAAGGGCTCACCGCAGGTGGCACTTGAAGAACAGGCAAGAGTGAGGGAATACCATTCCAAACAGAGCACTCTCTGCTAGAAATCCAAGGCACAACAACCTGAACCATGCTCTTTTTCATTCACTACAGGGAGGTTAACATGGGTGATACTCAGGCATAATGGCCCGATGAGGCAAAAGAGTTGTGATTAGTTTTGAGGGCAATGAAGGGCCAAGAAAGGGACTTATTTAGATACGTGATTTGATCTGACTTCTGCTTCGCACAGATCTCTGGTTTGTGTTATGGACAAAGGAGGAGTGAGGAACTAGGACTGGAGGACGAGTGGTGGCCTTCCGAGGGAGGAGAGGAGACTGTAGTAACACTGAGGAGCTAAAGCAAAAAGGACCTGAGGATCGCTAGCTGTGTGGGGAAGAAATCAAAGACGCCACGCAGGTTCTGATTGCTGGCACCTGGCTCAGAAACAAGGCATGCAGCAGAAATGCAGGCTTGTGCAAGGTAGTGAAAGCAAGGGATGCTGGCTTCGGTTTTGGACATGATAAGTTTTATATATTAGAATCAAGTATAAAATTTTGACTTAAAAATGACACAACAATTACTGCCCTCATGAAGCTTATAATTTAATGAGACGAGACCTTGAATACCAGCTTTTCCTATTGTCTGGCCTTCCCTTCCTCTTCATCATGGTTTTCAACTATTGCCGTCCATTACCATAGCCCGGGAAGTTTTTTGAAAAATATAAGAAGTTATCCCAGTTCAGTCAATTAATATGAGTATTTGGGACAAGACCTAGGCATTTTTTTTTCTAGTACTGAGGGTTGAACTCAGAGCCTCACACCTGCATACTTTGCAAGTGCTGGACCACTGAGCTGCGCCCCCAGCCCATTTTTTTTCAGTTTTTGAGACAGGGCCTCGCTAAATTACACAGACTGCCTCTGGTCTCCAACTTGGGATCCTCCTGCCTCTGCCTCCTGAGTCACTGGGATTACAGATGTGCACCACCGTGCCCGGTGGGCTAAATATTTTTAAAGGTCCAAAGGCGATCCTCTCACACAATTAACAACTGCCCTAAATGTTCATGTTATTGTTGTTGTTAGGTGCTGTTAAGTCCATGTCCAACAGCAACTCTATGTATACCAGGCGAAACAATACTGTCAATGTTTCTTTGCTATTCATAGGGTTTTCAATGGCTAATTGTTTTTTCGGAGTGGGTTCCTGGGTCCTTCTTCCAAGCCTACAGCACCTGGTATTCCCAGGCAGTCTCCCATCCAAGTACTAACCAGGTCTGACCCTGCTTAGCTTCTGAGATCTGACAGGATTGGATGCCACAGTGGTACAGCTGCAGGTAATTTTCACATTACATATTGAAAATGCCACCTCCCCACAAAGACTTCCCTGACCACCCATGCAAACTGCCCTCTTCTGTTGCATCCACCCACACCATCAGCATCTGCCTGTATCCAGTGTCTGCCTTATAACAGGGCAGTCTGAAATTCCCTCTGGGTTCCTCTGAGAATGCAATGTCTTATTCAGCTCTATACCCTAATTAGCTTGAACAATGCCAGGCACTCAGCAGGAGCTCAATACACATCTATTTTTATTGAATGAATGAATAAATGAACATATCCATGGTTCAGAAAAGAGAGTCAGATTTCAGAGAAATATAGGAAGATCATCAATATTCAGAACAATCAAAACCATGGCAATACTATTACAGAGTACATGGCATGGGAAATCAAGATGGCCAAAGAGAGAACTGTGAGGAATACAAACAGGTAAGGGACATGCAGATGAAGACGAGCCAAGAATGGAAAATGAAAAGAGCCCAAGATGGAAGGAAAGGTAGGAAGTCAAGAACATATTTAAGAAAGAAATGGTAGAAAGAGAAAAACCTTATAAAGAAGCTATTTGTGGTAGGAGTTGGAAAGTAGACATTTTTTAACTGTAGCTATAGAAAGGAAGCTGGAGACTCAAGCAAAAATACCTGTGCCAGAGCGATGTATGAATCTCACGTCCAAAGTAGACTTGGACGGGCTTGGGGTGCAGCTCAGTTGGCAGAGTGCTTGCTTAGCATTCATGAGACCCTGGGTGAATACCCAGCACTGAAAGAAAAAAAAATAGTAGTAGAGGACTTGGAATGTTTCATGATATAGACTATTTTATCACTGAGGGTACCTGAGAGATCTGAGTGTCCAAATACCAACCCCCAACTATACTTAGTGTGATGAACAGAACCCAGGCTATCAAACGAGCATTTACACTATCTTATAGAGATAAAAAATTAGGAAACAAATTATTTAAATCCCAATGCAAGTCCTAGGTCAACTCCAAGTGCTCAATCTCTGTCCCTGTGTATGAAATGTAAGCTAAAATAATTTTTCTTTGCGCCAAAATGATCTCAAAACTTTGCTAAACTAACTTATAGTACCTCTTTTTCAGTCACATATTGATTAACTCTTGCTTTAGAAGATATTTTTAAAATGTTCTCTAGAGCTGGACATGGTGGTAAATTCCTGTAATCCCAGTAATAAGGGAGGCTGAGGCAGGAGTATTGCAAGTTCAAGGCCACAGGCAGCCTGCACAACATAGTGAGACCCTGTCTCAAAAAAATAAAAAAGGGGTTGGGGGTGCAGTTCAGTGGTAGAGCAACTGTCCAGCATGCATAAGGCCCTGGGCTCAATCCCTTAGCACTGCAAAACAAAACAAAATGTTCTTTAGATCTCAGCCCTATTGTGATAAGTCTTGTCTTACAGACCTCATAGCTGAGGATCTGAAAACGTGATGGCCTCCACCGACATCTAGTCACTCCACAGTTATCTGATTCTCAACAACATTCAAATGCTGGCCAGAGAACACCCACAAAAAGAAGGATGTGAGGGGACCAAGACTGTTTTAAAGGGCAACTTCAGTCTCAACGCATGTTGTTTTTTGTTGTTAGGTGTCATTGTGTTGGGTCTGACTCAGAGCGACCCTCACAGGGTTTTCAGTGGCTCAATGTTTCAGGATTGCCTTGGGAGTGGGTTGCCACATCCTTTTCTTGTTTTTGCGGTGCTGGGGATCGAGCCCAGGTCCTTAGAGAGGGTAGTGCAGCGCTCTACCAACTAAGCTAAACCTCACCCCTTAACACACACACACACACACACACACACACACACACTACAGAAAATGGCTGTTGAGACCATCTCTGGTAACTGCCTATGTATTTCTCAGTATTGCAATGAAACTATGGATTCAGGAAAAAATTAAATGTAATCCTGAAAACATTATTAAGAACCAAATAAAGGGTTATACTTCAGTGACAAACACTGGGCACAGAGTAAATATTGTTGTGGTAGGTCTCTTAGCCCTTATGAGCAGAACCATCTAGCCAAGGAAAAACAATAGCAAAACAACAAAAACACACAAAATATCCCATAAATGTGTGATATAAAGTACACATTTATATGTGTGACACACACATAACATTATTACATGAGTGGTAAAGAGAGAATCATTCAAAGAAATTTAACTAGAGAGAACAATAGTGACTAGAGAAAAAGGCAAGTCAGCCATGGAGGCTCTGAGTACAGGACATGAGCTCAGCCTTAAAGCATAGGTGCACTGCATGGGAATGCAGAGGCAAGGAAGAAATAGTCACAGAACAGTGGGTGAGAAGATTAAGGCCAAAATGCATGTGACTCATCTGAGAGAAGCAAGCAGAGAGGTCAGCAGGGACAGAGAAAGCTTGCTGGGGCGCTGGCAGGTAAGGTTGAAAGGTGGCCAGACTCAGGTCATGGAAGAGTTTGAGGGTCTAAGGCAGACATGTCGAACAGTGGCCCAGGACAGCTGGTAATGTGGCCTCACCGAATCTTTTATCCCCTTGTGTTTTATAGGGTTATTTTCCTCATGACCCCCTTTATTATGTATATGCACTAACTATATTCTGTAATTCATGTGAGGCCCTAGACAATTCCTCTTTACTCAATGGGGCCCAGGGATGTCAAAAGGTTGGACGCCCCTGGCCTAAGGTGTTTAGACTATATTTTCTGAGTAACTAAAAGTTTCTGAGTAATGTGTCAATGTGAGGAGTGTTTTTTAGAAAATGATAATCTTCTAGGGCCTGTAAGATAGATCAAAATGGAGGAAAGAAACAAAAAATAACTCCCGAGGCAACAGACCCTTATCCATGTCCTGTGCAGACTCATGTCCTCAGCTAACAAATTATCTAAAAGGATGATGACATACAAACATTATACTCATCTAGGCAGACAGTATGTCCATTCCCTATTTAGTACATTTGTCTTTTAGTTTTAAAAACAATCTCAACAGTATTTATGTTAAGAGACAATGTGGCATTTCCAATAATATAAACAGTTTTCAATAGCTTCATACATACTGTAATTCATATTGACTTTAACAACTTAGTGAGAAATGAATACTATACAGTCTGAATTTTTTAGCTGCTAAGTGGTTGTTTTAAGGATTGAAAGGAGTACAATGCAGCTAATGGACCATGGAAATAAAATCAGCCCACACTCCACATTTTGTTCCCCTGCAGATGTGTGTATTTCACAAACTTGTCCTGGCATGCTCTTTGGATCACAATGATTTTTTTTTTTTTTTTCCCAGCACTGGGGGTTGAACTCAGGGCCTCACACCTGCATGGATTGCAAGTGCTCGACCACTGAGCTGCACTCTCAGCCCATTTCTTTTACTTTTTAGACAGGGTCTCGCTAAGTTATACAGACTGCCTATGGTCTCGAACTTGCGATCCTCCTGCCTCCGCCTCCCAAGCCGCTGGGATTACAGGCGTGCACCACCACGCCTCGCCGGATCACAAAGATTTTTAAAGTACAACTTATACAGTTCGTGAACTTTGGAACTAAGGAACACTTTGGAAATAGATTTATGAGAAGAAAATGAGAACAAAAGTGTCACCAGGGCCAGACACAATGGTGCACACTTGTAATGCCAGCACTTGGGAGGTTGAAGCAGGAAGATCATAAGTTTGATGCCAGCCTGGGCTACACAGCAAGACCTTGTCCAAAAAATAAACACACAAATAACAAAAACCCACCACCACCAAGTCAAAACAAAACAAAGAACAAACCCAAACAACAAAGAAACAAACCCCAGACAAGTGGAAATGTAAAAGGCCCATGTCTCAAGTCTTCAAAAATAGTCCCACTCTGAGCATATGATTTTTCAAAACAGAAAACAGTGTCTCTATACTTTAGAATGACTGCAACTCACCACTTTTTTTTTTTAACAGGAATTTGTCTACTCAGCTACAAAACATGAATTGCTAGAGCTTTATAAATATATTTAAATTAAAATTACTTTGTTTTGAGAATTTTTTAAGCACAAAGATAAAAACTAGAAATTATTCCCCCAAATTAATAAATATGTATGAGCCCAATACTCAAAAGGAGTATTCTCAGTTGTGATATAGTTTGCATAACTTGCAATCATTACACACATTTTATGCTAACTAATGTCAGAGAGCCTATAGGACTGAACTATTTTAAGTCTTTCCTTGGTTTGTATTTTATAGGCAGGACATGAGGGAGGAGTACTGCACGAGAATAGGACTTTATGAAGCTCATTTCCCAGTGGAAACTCCTGGCATAAAAGAATCTGAACTAACCAAGAAATACCTTTTCTTCAATAAGCACTTTCTCTTAACTAGTAAGAACAGTAATGGCAAACATTTATTAGAATTTAGTATGGGGAAGATATTACTCTGAACAATTTACATATAATACTTCTCATCTAGTCCTCATACTACTATACAAAGTAGGATATATTATCCTCATTTTACAGCTTTAGTTCTCTATTTTATATATAAGGACACAGAGAAAATTTAGTGGAATGGGAATTCAAAATTATGGATGCTCACTCAGAATCCATGCTCTTAACCATTGTTTGTAGTAATCCCTGAACACTGTATTAAAACAGATGCCATAAAGTTACAAATTTTTTGTTTTGCCTTATATGACCTAGTATAGTAGTGATCTAAATGTAAAAGTAACAAGGAAAACGACATAGGAACCAACACATTTTAAAAGGCTACCTGTGTTTTGCTCTTTGGGTTAGATGGAAAAGAATTATTAAGTTGTTCTTCAAAAAAAAATAAAAGCTGTGATTATAAAGCAAGAGTTAAACATAGCATAAGCAAATAATAATAATAATAATAATAATAATAATAATAATGGCAAGGCACTTTCCCTATCATAGAAAAAAACTGGTAAAGGAATTTATTTTCCCCCGTATGTCTTATTTTTCATTATAAGTTTTGAGAAAATAATGACTGGTCTTGAGAAAGAATGACTAGTCTTCAACTTGCTAAGTATTTGATTTTTCTTTATTACACTTTCTTATAATATTTCCTAGTAACTTAAAGTCAAACAACTTAGGATCAAACGTGAATATGATTTATAAATGTGGACAAATTTAATCCACAAAGGACCTAAAAAATTGCAAATTGCAGGCTGAGTGTCAGAAATTGGATTTGCACCAAGAAGGCCCGAGAGATGATCACAGATGCTTCAGGGTAAAGAAAAACACGGAGCGGAGAGGGGGAAATGGAATAGGAAAGAGTAAGGGAAGGCATGTCTTTTCTGATCAGGGTCGGATGGTAAAGGCTTGGAACAGGCAGAAAAAGAAGGCTTTTCAGGGAAGACAGATGTCTACACTGCCCAGCTCAACATGAGCTGGAACAGGCCCAGGGATGGAGATGGAACCCGATCCAGGAAAGGCCAACATGAGCTCACCGTGAGGGCTAGGATGCAAAATTCGTGTCCCAGCTACAAGAAAACAGCAGGGCGGGCACACTGGCCTGCGGGAGCTGAGGTCGTCCTCAGCGCTGCCCACCGGGGAGGAACCGGGAAGGAGCCCGGGGGAGAGGGGTGGCCGAGGCCAGGTGGGCAGCGGCGGCGGGTCGGCCGCGCGGGACGCGAGCGCACCGCCCGGCCACCTGGACGCCCCGGGGCCCCTCCTCACCTGCCGGCCTCGGTCGGTCCGCGCTCGCCCACGGGTGGAGTCTGGATTATTGCCGGAAGTCGCCAGCCTCCAGCCCGGGCGCGCCGCGGGAAGCCCCGCCCCCAGCCGCACTGATTGGCCGGCGCGGGCCGCGTGGCGGTGTTGCTACCTGGACCCCGAGGCCGCAGCGCGCGTGCGCAGTGAGTGCCGCCCGTCCCGCAGCGCGGCCGCCGAGCTGCCCTTGGACGCGCCTAGGGCGCCAACCAGGCTTCGGGGGCGCTGAGGGTCGGCGTGTGGCGGAGGCAGGCGGAAGCCCTTCAGCTGGCCTAGGGTGGCCAGGCCGGAGCTGCCGCAGTGACTCGGGGCTCCGCGCACGCGCGTCCTGGCGCTCTGCGCAGGATTTGCGGCCATCCCGCCTGGCCCCGCCGTGCCCGGGCAGTGGCCGTCCGGGGTCCGGGCGCTCGCGTGCCCCGCGCCCGCTGAGCCTGCGCAGCCTCGCTTAGGCCCGCCCTGGCCTCCCGCGCGCCCTCGTACCCGTTGCCCCGAGACTCCCTAACGCTCCGCCTGCTGCTGGTGTTGGGTGTACAGCAGGAGGAAGCCCTGCCCAACGCTGCCATGTTTCTGTTTGAGTCCTTTGTTGCAGTCACTGTGCTTCTTCTCATTTTGAGTCGTGCCACACCAGCAATTGGAGGTCTCAGGGGCTTTACTCCACTCCTTTCATTAAGGTCAATTCTACTTTGAGGAGGCCACTCTTCCCCAGTCCTCTTTTGAATGCTTTCCAGCCTGGGGGGATCGTTTTCTGACACTATATTTGACAGTGCTTCTCTGCGATTCATAAGGTCGGGGACAGGGTTGCTCGGTCCTTCTCCTTAGTCTCTCTCATTCTGGAAGCTCAGCTGAAACCTGTCCAGCGTGGATGACCCTACTGGTATCTGATATATTGGTGACATGGCGTTCAGCATCACAGCAACATGCAAACCCCACAGCTCAACAAGGTGACAGACACATGGGAGCTCTGCTTACTAGCAATTTAGAATACCATTCAGATCTTTATAGAAGACTGGAAGTGTCCTGGAGGAGCAGTGTCAATGCAGTGGGATGATTATTCCAACTAGGACAAGAGTGTGAGGTCAGTGGGAGGAGAGGGAAGTGCAAGGGGGAAATTAGCCACCACGGGTAGGTGCTGGCTGCAGGCCAGAGCTGGTTAAATCTGCAGTGGCTGCTGAGGGGTGTGACAGGAAAGGCCAAGCATCCCGCTGCTCCCCCTCACTAGCAAAACAGCCGTTTCTGGTTCCTACCTTACAAATTGCTGTACGAGTTAACATGCAAAATATTTAAGATGGCCTCTGGTGTATAGTAAGCAAATACACATGTTCGGTTTTGGTATTTTTCATTTTTCAAAGAGTGTATTGTATATTTGAAAGAAATTGCAGGAAAATAGGTATTCATATTTGGGAAATAATTTTGTGACTCATTTCTGGTGTTCTAATTCTACATGCTATTAAAGTACTGCGACAGTGATTATGGACTGAAGCAGGCAGTGCTGCACATCCCCAATTTAGGTGCCAGTCTTTCCCTTCTTTTCTTGTAAATATTGCCCAACGACTGCATTTTTGTTCCTTTCTAGAACTTGTGGAGGTGTATTTGCAACTAAGAAGTGAAAACTATAATTTGTACTATTGGGACAAGGTTAACTGCTTATGGAGTTTTGGCCAATATTGACAGGGCAAGATCCCACTACAACGGAGGCTGTGCACTATAGATGCTCCTCAACTTACAACAGAGTTTATCCCAATAAACCTATGAAAGTTGAAAATATCCTAAGTCAAAATGGCATTTAATACACCTAACCTGCCAAATGGAGCTGGGATTTGGCTCAGTGGGTAGAGCGCTGCGCTGCAGTCTCTGAGGTCCCGAGTTCAATTCCCAGCACCGCAAAAATGGGAGAAGGGCCTGGCAATCCACTCCCAAGGCAATCCCGAAACAGCCATTGAAAACCCTATGAGGGTCGCTATGAGTTGGATACCGACTCGACGGCACCTAACAACAACAACAACAACAACCTGCCAAATACGGCTTGTTGTTGTTGTTGTTAGGTGCCATCAAGTCATGTCCAACTCATGACCCTCATAGGGTTTTCAATGACTGTGTTGGGATTTCCTTGAAAGTGGATTACCATGTCCTTCTCCCATTTTTGTAGTGCTAGGAATAGAACCCGGGACCTCAGAGACTGCAGAGTGGCGCTGTACCAACTGAGCTAAATCCCAGCCCCAAATATAGCTTAGTCCAACCCATTTTAAACAATCTCAGAAGACTTATATGAGCCTACAGTGGGGGTGAAATCATCTAACTCAAAGTCTGTTTTATAACAAAATGTTGACTATTTCATCTATGTATGGAATATGTACTGAAAATGAAAAACAGAGTGGTCGAATGGGTATGCTTTCACACCACACTAAAGTTGAAATATCCTAAGTCGACTTACTGTAAGTCAGAGAATATCTGTATTCATTTTAACCTAATCCAATAGCATTCACACAATTCCTTATGTAAGAATTCCACTGGCTGTACTGAGAAGAGGCATAGTAATTACAAAACTCATAAAATCAAAAAAAGTTAATAGAGTAAATGAGAAGTCCACAGATTAGCATGAGAACCCACAAAGTAGCAAGAGTAGCCCAAGGAGTAACAGCTGGTGTCTTAACAGTAGCAACAGATACCCCCATAGTAACAGCAGGAACAGACAGAGTAATACCAAGTCCCTACAGAGAAATAACAGTAACCCACAGAGTCCAAGTAGGAGCAGACAGAGTAATAACAGGAGCCCACAGAGAATAGCAGAAGTAAGCACAGTAATCCACAGAGAAAGAGTAGATTTCTACAGAGTAATAGACGGATTCCACAGAATAGTGACCAGATCCCAGAAAGTGGCAAACAGAGCCCAAGAGTAATCATAAGCCCTCAGGGTGACCACAAGAGACAACAGAGTGACAGTAGGAGCCCAGAGGTGGTTCAAGTCAGTTCCAGTCACCATACTCATTGTGTGAGTGCTGCTGTGGTCGCCACACTTGGCTGTCCTTGTGAAGATGAATGTGTGTAATGTCCTCTTCAATCTCATCAATGGAGAAAATACTCCTAAGGTCCAGGAAAGGCCTTCTGTACACTTATGGTGCAACTGGGGAGGATGTGGAAGCTTCCAGCTAGAAGACTCAGTGTGGAAACATGGTAAGCAGCAAGGAGGCACTCACTTGCCACAGAGAATTTTGGTATTCAGTTGATTTAACAAATACAAAAACCTCAGCCAAGCATGGCGGTGCGTGCCTGTAATCCTGGTGACTCAGAGGGAGAGACAAGAGGATTGGGAATTGGAGGCAAGAGGCAGCCTGTGAAACTTAGTGAGAAACTGAGAAACTGACTCAAAACAAAAAAGCCCAGTGGTAGAGCACTTGCAGAATATGTGTGAGGCCCTTGGTTGAACCTCCAAGTATTGTAAAAAAAAAAAAAAAAGAAAAAAATGCATGCACGCACATACACATCATGTTTCTTTATTATCTTTAAAGCAACCCAAATTTGATAGTACCTGTATTAGTTCATTGCTGCTATGGCAGAGAAAGTGACCAAAGCAAAACTTGTGGAAGGAAATATTTATTGGGGATTCACAGTGAGAGGATTGGTCCATAATGGCAGTGGTCAGGCATGGGAGCACATGGCAGGGCCAGTGTCAGATGACCTTACATGTTCATGATCAGGAAGCAGACAGAATTTACCAGAACTAGGGGTCCAGGTAAAAACTTCCAAAGGTCCTCCCCCAGTCACTCATTTTTGCCAAGCTAGCTCCCTCCACCCAAGGTTCCATAACCTCTCAGGACAGTGTCACCAACTGTTCAAATATAGGACATTTAGGGGACACTTAGATCCAAGCCATAATAGTCCACCCTGGGCACCAAAGGTCAAGGCCATCTCATAATGCAAAATGCATTTAGCCCAACTTTAAAGAGCCTCAATCACATTCAAAAGTCTAAGTCCAGAGGCTCAACTGAGACTTGAGGCAGACTTAGTCGTAGGCCCCTGCTGTAGTGGCAAGGTTCCGAGACAAATTCAAGAGACAGACAGCTAAGAATGTTTGTGAGCTTCTACCGAGAGCTGCTAAGGCTCTCTCCTAGCCTCCTTATATCTAAACTTTATTTCTTAGTAGCAAATTACAGAACAGAAAAAAATGTATGAACTTTTTTAACCTGGTCAGTTTCTCTAATCTCTTTCTCTTAACAATTGGAAGTAGGATTAGAGCAGGGAGGACTCTCCGGACATTGCCTCTAAATCCCAAGAGATAATCGATAAGTGGCCTTCCAGGAACCAGAATATCAGTTAGTGTTTTCGGAAACTCATTTTACTGCATGCACCAGCAAGCCTTTGCAATGTTTAACAAAGGACACAGTGAACAGGCGGGCATCTTGGCCTTCCCAGGCAGCGCTGCCTCTCCTGATGGCTTCTCCACAACTGTGCCTGTCTTAGGTTGTCCCTCTGCTTATGAGAGATGATACCCGTCATCATCAATCAGCTTTTCTGAGAGCCAAACAGGGTGAAGGAAGATATATTCATTGTAACATATTTGGGGGTTCATCATTTAGAGGTGACATCTGCAAAGGAAAAAGGTTATAAGCTGGGCATGGTGGCACAAGCCTGTAATCCCAATAACTCAGGAGGTGGAGGCAGGAGGATTGCAAGTTGGAGGCCAAAGGCAGCCTGGGTAACTTTGCAAAATCCTGTCTCAACATAAAAAATAAAAAGGGACTGGGAGTGCAGCTCAATGGTAGAGTGCTTGCAAAGTATGTGCAAGGCCCTGGGTTTAGCCCCCCAGCACAAAAAGAAAACCCCAGAAAACAGGTCACATACTTCCAACATACAATGGCAGAGAGTAAGCATTCTCATTCCAAAATGAAGGAGTAGGCACAAAGAAAGAAAGGTCAGTCTGAAGCAAGACTGATAACCTGTGGGACAAACAAATTCTGTGGGTTCAAATCTGACACCCTGCATATGTGACATCATCTGGCATCTGGCCAGATGCTTGCATAGCTCTGCCTTGTGGCCCAGCCATCTGCAGCACACGTTGCCCCTATAGGCTGACTCTACTTCTTGTCAGCAGCTTCCCTCAGCAGATGTTTCATGTCGCTGGCATCTTCAACATCTTGGGATCTCCATTGCTGCTGATGCTCCACCCTCAAAGCTCCATACATCAGCGCGGTGTAGGCTCTCTGCAGGATACCTGGTGCTGTATGCAGTGCCTGATCTTGCATGCTGTTTTCTGGAATCTTGGCAGCAGCCTCCATAATTTTATAACTCTTGCATCCTTCATGTCTTTAAGACTAACACCACATGGACATCATCAAGGGTTGCTGACAGCACAAGAGGCAGCTTCACCCTTTTGAACCACAGCTACAAAGGAAGCCTCTGTATGTCTAGGCTGAGAAACCACTCCCCTGGATGACTTCCTTGCAGTAGGCATCCTAGAGGCATTTGCTTTTCAGACATTTTCCTTTGGCACTATGGGGCCTTAGATGGGAGGGGTTTGCCAACTCCTTCTATATCTCCAGGTCATCTCTTCTATTCTTCTCCTTAATGGCACTTCTCTCTTCAAAAAATGATGGTCTCTTTGCCCAAACCAGCCTTGTCTGTACTAACCTTAGACAATCTGCACCTGTTTCCCTCTTTAAACCTCATTTCAGGTATTCTTGCTGTACCTTTTTGTAATTTTTTAAATTATGAATCTGGCTAAAAGCAGTAAGTAACAACCCTTCCACGCTTCCTAAATCCTGCTGCCTGTATATTTCCTCCACCAAGTTAATTATTCCATTACTTTTGAATTCAGCCTCACTCAAATCTCTAGGACATGGACAAACTGCAGATAAGTTTTTTTGCTAGAATATAATGTGAATTGCTTTGAGTCCAGTGCCCAAGAAAGTCCTCATTTTTCTCTGAAACTTTGAGGCCTGTTGGCATTTTTATTGGCTATCGTGTTGTTGTCGCCTTTACTCCTATGAGAACCAGACCTTAAGCTCTGCTTACAGCATTCAGGGGGTTCTCTCACATCTCCAATGTCTTCCAAACACCTTCCACAAACAAGTTCCAATGACCTAGGAACTACATAATCAGGTTTCTACACAGCAATAACCCCACTTGCTGGTACCAATTTTCTATATTAGTCGGTTGTCATTGCTGTGGCAGAAGAATCAACCAAAACAATCTTATGGGAGGAAAGTATATTTATTGAACATTCACAGAGGATAGCCCATAATGGTGGTAGGGGAAGGCATGGCAACATGCAGCAGAGCCTATAGCAGATATTCTTACATCTTTGTGATCAAGAAGAAAAGAAAGCTTACAGAACACAGGGGTCTGGGGAGAAACCTCCAAAAGTCCACTACTAGTGACTCATTCGGCCAAGCTAGCTCCCACCTCCCAAGGTTCCATTGCCTCTTAGAACAGTGCTACCAGACTCAACGTTCATACCCATGACATTGGGGGGGAGGGCGGATTTAGATACAAACCACACCAGTAACCAAAGAATTGGACGTCTCATGGTTGCTGTCCCCCCTGCATGTCAGGGTCTCGTGGTGGTGAGCAGGGTGATTCCTGGGCACAACTACTCCTGGTATCTTTGCTTCCCTTGACTTAGCATAGTGGCGAACTTGGGACACATGTGCCATGGGTGTGACATCTCAGCCACTTGTCCTGGCCTTCCCCATGCTGTGCAGACAGGGTGTGCACCCATGCCCTGTGAAAATCTGGGCTTCATCCCCTCCAGGCTTGGAGTTGCCTCATTCTGTGTCTCCTCTCTGGAACCCAGAGCATAATACCTTTCATGGGGTCTTTATGTAATGTGGGAAAAATGTTTCTTTCCATACAGTGATTTTGCTATAGGAAGAAATAAACCAAGCCACCAACACAAAGCCCTGACTCCTTGGCATGGAAAAGGGAGGCTCACTTTCCATGAATGCTCCATGCTGGGCTCTGTAAGAGATACCACCCATAAAAAGCAGAGATTCACTCTTTAGGAGTTTGCCATGGATGCAACACATGACCACCAATACACTGTGAGACAGTGGATGATGAGCACCTTTGTACACAGATGTGCAGGACAGTAACAGTGACTCCAAGAAGGTGTCAGGAGGCCATGAAAGCTGTGAACTCAGGCAGCAAAGGGCAACCATGGTGAGGCTAAAGGCAGGACATGTCCACACAGCAACAGCAGCGTGTGGAGGGTGTCACATCACAGCAGGAAGGACAGTTTGAAGGCTCTGTGCCCACCCACTCACAGCTCTTCCCCAACTTGGCTACCTGAGGTCAGTGACTCCTCTTTCAATTCCAAAACCCTCTCTGATGCCACAGCTCACTGTCTTTCCGTACAGTGCACGTGAGGTTCAACAAACTCGGGACCAGCTTCGACATCCTGGGTCAGCAAATCTGGGCCCGTAACTCGTCCTTCCTGAGCCTCAGTTTCCTGCCTACAAGTGGAGTAGGTGCACACAGAGGGTCCAGGGTTGTATTTCTAGTTTGATCACCTCAGACTCTGTGCTCCTAACCTACTGGTCAACTATACTTGCAAAGCACTAGCTGTCTCAAAGACTCCCCTTCCTCCACCCTCTTGGGGCCTTGCTACCCTTACTGCTCACTAGACAATTGCAGCATCTTATGACTTCCAACTATTTAAATCTCAGCTCAGCCCTGCTCTCTACTTTAAAAACAAAAATCTCACTTATACATCAAGACTGAAAGCTCTCTCAGGTCAGAGGTGAAAGTCTTATTTATTTTTAGTTTTTTTGGAGCCCTCAATGTCTAATTCTCTGATGTGAAGAAGCGAAGAGAGATGCAGTTGCGGGCTGCCTGGCCCACCTGGAAACACATGATTCAAACAGCTGACCATTCTTGCATGCCAGGAGCAAGTCCAGATAACAAAGTCACATCAGATATGGTATCAATGTTAGCCTGTATTTATGATTATTTCCATGGCAATGTGCTTATCTTGTTTCTATATTACTTTATGTGAGATCCAAGCAATAAAATAAATGAGCAGCAGATTGTTAGGACTGAAAAGAACTTTGGCCACAGAGCCTACGCCTTGGGCCAGATAAGGCTCCCACCTTTGTTCTGTACACACATGAGTGCAGGGACAGCTGATGTCCAAACCAAATATGGCTTTCTCTCCCTCACACCACAGAAGGATTCTGTCCCTGTGGTCTTTGAACCTGAAATCTTGGAGCCTGCTCCTTGTGTGCATCAAATGCCTGACACCCGGGCTGGGTTTTGTGACTAGGATGTTGGCAACCACCTAACACAGTGGGACCTCCAGGAGCTAGGTTAGTCCTGGGACTGCCTTTGATCTCTGTCACCTTAGGCCCCTTGTCTTTTACCCGTCTTGACCGGAAGTAGTTTTTTTTTTTCCAGTTGTTAGCAGTTTAGCTGTAAAATATCTTCAAATTCTTGTTTTTATTCCCTCCCCCATATGAAACCATATTAATTCATGTTTAGGGAATTAATGTTTAAAGAGAGTAATAACACACCACTGGTTCCATCAGGCCCTGCTGTTGTAATACAATTTGCATACATTCATTCTCTAGCCCTCTAGGAATGGGAGAAGGACGTGGCAATCCATACTCAAGGAAATCCTGAAGAAATCAGCCATTGAAAACCCCATAAGGGTCACTATGAGTTGGACACAACTCCATGGCACCTAACAACAACAGCCCCCTAGGAAGTAACTGTACAGATGGATGAAGAATAACCTAGGGCCTCCTAATGGCTACCAAAAGGGACAGAGAGCAATTATAATATGATGGCTCACCATGAATCTCAGAAATATCTGTGAATTTTCTTATAATGGTGTTAAAAGGCAGGAAATGGAGGGATCAAGTGAGACTGTTCTTCATCTGAACTCCAGAAGGCATTTCTTGGTGCTTCTGGATGTCACAGCCCCACTCATGCAGACGGAGGAGATGACACTTCCCCTTCTTAGTTGCCAGTTTGTCTTATGTTGTGTGTCCTTACTGGGATGGGACTTGATAGAAAACTCAAAGATCTTGGCAGTGGAAAATAACAGATGGGCTGTGGATGAGGGATTTGGCCCTGGAGCCACAACATTGGGCAGAGTCTGCAGAGCCTACCCAAGTTCCTGGGTGTTGTTCCACTTCCTCATGTTGACTTGTTCCTCTTTGGGAAACAAAAGGAATCAAATATTTGCCTTTTCTTCTGGTTTTCATCCTCTATCTAAAAATCCTGCTTTTTTTCATGGCAATATATCTGCTCCGGCCAACTGGTGGCTGCTGCATTGCATGGTTGTTGTTGTTGTTAGGTGCCGTCGAGTCGGTGTCCGACTCATAGCGACCCTCATAGGGTTTTCAATGGCTGACTGTTTCGGGATTGCCTTGGGAGTGGATCGCCAGGCCCTTCTCCCATTTTTGCGGTGCTGGGAATCGAACTCGGGACCTCAGAGACTGCAGCGCAGCGCTCTACCAACTGAGCCAAACCCCAGCCCCAACATTGCATGGTAGGAAACAGAAAATAAAAGCAGGAAGATGAATATGTCAAGATATCTTGTCCTACCAGGAGAACAATGCACGAATAGAAAATTATAAGCCACGTAGCCTTAGAGGTCCACAGTAAATGGAATGTATTTTAAAGAAAGATCTTAAGGGGCTGGGCACAGTGGCTCATGCCTGTAATCCCAGTGACTCTGGAGGCAGAGGCAGGAGGATTGCAAGTTCGAGACCAGAGGCATGTCGGTGTAATTTAGTGAGACTCTGCCTCAAAGACTAAAAATAAAGGGGGATGTGGGGGGTGCAGTTCAGTGGTCCAACAGTTGCAAAGCATGCAAACATGAGGCCCTGGGTTCAACCCCTAGTATCTCAAAAAAAAAAAAAAAAAACAGAGAAAGTCTTGAGCAGAAAATAAACAGCATACATCGTATAGATATTTCTCCTTTGACTGGAGGATAATTGAGCTATCCACCATACCTGTTAGAAACATCACACTTTGAAAGAGTATTTATAAGAAGTAAACACAGTATGCTGGGATTCCTGCTATTATGAGTGATGTGCCCTTCTGCTTTGCCCTCTATTGTCCTATGATGGAAGGGAAATTGCCAGCAGATATTATCTGTGTAGGGCCAGGTCATGCAAGAGCAGTGTCTTGAGTGGAAAACGTATGAGAAGAGCTTTCTTATTTTCCTTTTTTCTTTTTTAAATGGTAACAACATTTTCCTGTTGAGGTTGAGTAGAAGCAGAGTGAATTTGCTTAGTTGCTTTGCATGTGAACTTTGGTTCTTTTCAGACAATGTGGACAGTGTATCGAATGTGTAACTATCATTTTAATCTAAGATTAGAAGGGGGATGTCCACACCCTCCAGGTAGGAAGGGCTGACTCCCCTGGATTCTGAGCCTTGTATCTTGAGGGTAGCAAGGTTAGGGAGGGTATCCTTTGTCTTGCAGTGCGATCAGGATGTGCCTAGCAGTAGCCTTCCAGGTATAGCTCAGTTTCATGTCCTTCCCCTAAGTGGGGCAGGATGCTGATGTGGGCTGGAGGTGGGTGTTCTTTCTTCATGGTCCTTAGACTTGGTCCAGAGCACCAATCTATTAGGCTCTACTGAATAACTCCACTGATACTCACTCTGAGAATCTGGTTGAGTGCTGAGGAGAGCCCAAGAGTATAGCCCTTGACTGGCCCTGGGGTTTGGCTCACAGTCATCCAGCCTGAGTCCCTGGTTCATTACTTATAATTTGCTGCTCTTGCCCCATGCAGGTACCAGAGGAGGAGGAGGCTCTAGCCCATGTGGGTCTGGCTCTCGTTCTAGTTTTAGGGGCAGCAGCTCACCCTGTGAGCTCAGCCCTCTCATGGCTTAGGAAGATCTGTGTATTTTCATTTGGTTATCTTTTTTCTTCCTAGATAGATGGGAGTAGGGACTTCCAAGCTCCTACATGCTGGATGGGAAGCTGGAATCATGATGTTAGAGTGGCAGTCCCTGAGCATAGTGACATCTCTGCTGTCCAGCCACGACCCTTGCCAAAAAGCCTAGCAGCAAGGATGGGTGGCAGATATACTCTCTGCCCTTACTCCTTGGCTGACTGGCCCAAAGGGATGGCCTGGGTGGGGTTGGGAAGAGAACACAGGCCACAAGTGCAGTGGATTCAATGTTTGGCTTGGGTTTTTCTTTCAGTGCAGTAAGAAGATCACAGGAGAGAGTTGGTTTTTCTTTTTACAATCATGGTAGAAGCGATTGTTGAAAAGAAATCTTACAGCTCTAACATCATTGGCCATGAGCTAGTGTTAGGCCTTGGAAAACTCCAACCTACACTTGTGGTTTTCACACTATTATTCCTCTTCAGAGTTAATCACTATGAGTTGGACTTGATGGCACACAACAACAACAAATATTCAGCCATAAGAAAAAGGAAATCATGTCATTTGCAAGAAAATGGGTGGACCTGGAGATCATCATGTTGAACAAAATAATCCTGGCACAGAAAGGCAAGCATCAAGTGTTTTTCTCTCATTTGTATAAACAACAACAACAACAAACAAAATGACCTGAAAATAGAAAAGGTATTATAAAGAAAGGAGGGAAAAAGGATGGAGAAGGGAGAGAAGAGAAGATATTAGGGAATTGGGGAGGATAGTTTGAACAAAGAACAATATATGCACATATGAAAATGTGACAGAGAAATTCATAACTCTATATAATAAATGAGTTAATAATTACAATATTTTTTAAAAAGAAATAGAGTTATAAAGAAGAAGGTTCAATTACTGACTATGAGCATTGTGTGAGATACCATTAGAATAAAAGTTAAGATGTTTTTGGTGTCTCCTAAGTGCCAGGCACTGAAGAATTCAGATAAAAAGGTCCAGTTCTTGTTCTTGAGGAATTTGCCTGCTAGTTTTTAGAGAAACACACACAAAACACTTTATTTCAATGTACCATGGTGTTAGAAAAGAGGCATAAAATGTGTTCAGTAGCTGCATAAGGACTAAAGGAGCCAAGCCCTTACTCACAGCCTTAATAGGTCCTACAAAATATAATTTATATTAATGTAATTCTATGTTAATGTAACTTATGATGCTTTATGACACATCTGTGACATTAGTTAAGTCTTAACAAATACAAGAAAATTGAAATAATTTCACATATCTTATTGGACCCTAGTGGAATAAAACTAGAAATCAACAGCAAGAGAAATCACACAAACTATACAAATACATGGAAATTGAGTAATACACTCTTAAATTATCAATCGGTCCTTAAACAAATCAGGGAAGAAATTTAAAAATCCCTAGAATTGAATGAAAATGAAAACACAACCTATCAGAACCTTTGGGATACAACAAAAACAGTTCCAAGAGGGAAGTATATAGCTATGAGTCCTTACATTAAAAAATCAGAGAGAACTCAAATAAATAACTTAATGACACACCTCAAGGTCTTAGAAAAACAAGAACAAGTAAAACCTAAGTCAGTAGATGGAAAGATAATAAAGATCAAAGCAAAAATTAGTGTAATGGATACTGAAAGAACAATAAAAAGAATTGGTGAAACAAGGAACTGGTTCTTTGAAAACATAGACAAGATTGGCAAACTCCTAGCCAAACTAAACAATGGAAAGGGAGAAAAGACTCAAATTAATAAAACTTAGACATGAAAAAGGGGATATTCCAATAGATACCAATGAAATCCAGAGAATCATTAGAGAATACTTTGAAAATGCACAGTGCCTACCAAGTTTTATTTACCTTCCAAAAAATTGGAAAACTTAGATCAGATGGATAAACGCCTAGACACATATGACCTATCAAAATTAAATCAAGAAGACATCAACGACTTAAAGAGATCCACAATGAGCAGCAAGACTGAAGCAGTAATAAAGCTTGCCTGTATGGGGGCAGGTGGACCTGCATTCTGTGGCCAGAATGGCAGGTAAATAAAGATAACCCAAGTGGTACTGAATGAATACCTGCCACTAATGGGGAGAAGGGCTTGGAATTCTGCTGGGCTCCTACATGCCTCAAAGTGAGCCTTTGGCCTACCAGATTCCCTGCTTTCCAGTGGGTCAAAGGGCTTGTTAGTAGGAGACTACTCTTGCCTGCTTCTCCTCTCCACTTCTGGACTCTGAGTCACTTCCTTGAGGAGATCCTGACATTGTCTTTCTCCTTGTGGCCTGTTCTATGTGTGGCAAGGCCTCAAGGTCACCCATGACTTCCTGTGTCCACTGTGGTGGTAGGCACTGCAGCCAGGCCCTCAACTGGTGTGTTCCAACGCCTCATCTGGTTTGGGTCCTTGGTGTGGGGTAGCTTCCCACATCCTTGACAGTTAGTCCTTTGTGATGTTGGCAGTGATTTTATCCCAATAGAATGAGTTCTGTGTTACCTGGGGATGTGTCAGGTGCAGGCGCTTCAGAGATATAGGGTTGTAGGTTACCGCAGCTAGAGTATCCAAGATGTGGTCAGTCAGCTTTAGATTGAGCTGAAACTAAGCTTGATTCTCCTAATTAAAACCACTTGTGTAAATCATAAAATGCTTTAAAAAGGAAACATTTTTTGCCTTCCATTCACTACTGCTATTTATTTATTTATTTATTTATTTATTTATTTATTTATTTATTTTTGTGGTACTAGGGGTGCTGAACCCAGAGCTTTGCATATAGTTTGCAAGCGCTCTATCACTTGGCTGCACCCCAGCTGCTTTTTTATTTTTTATCTTGAGACAGGGTCTCACTAAGTCTCTGGCCTCAAACTCATGATCCTCCTGTCTCTGCCTCCTGAATTGCTGGGATTACAGATGTGTGCCACCATGCCAGGCTACTGTTGCTGTTTTAATTAGGAGGATTTTATGGTTTGAACAGGCAGATGTATGTTCACAGGAAGAGCATGAGTTGTCTCAAGAGTTCTCATTTCTCACAAGTGCATGCTACCAAGAGATACAAGGGAGGGGATTTCCCAGTCTGTAAAAATATTAATTTTAATTTTAACCTTGAAATTCAGCTATACTAATGATTTTAAATAAAGTCCTTACCATAGTGAGCATAAATTTCTGCTTAGCAGTGGAACTTCCTGGGCTGTGCTGGGTTTCCTTTTGTGCTAGGTCCCCCATGCTCAATTGCTAATAATCTCTATTGTCATATTTCAAACATTTATTAATCTCAGAGGCACAGAGTAAGAGTGAGTGTCCATCAGTCATAAGAAACAAACCTCAGCAAACATATTCTGTGCATGCTGGATGGCATTTTATCTTTTTGTGCTTTATTTTTGGATGATATATTGGTATTACCATTATGCCTTACTTGAAGTCCTTTCTTTTATTTTTTATTTTTGTAGTACTGAGTGGTTGAATCTAGGGCCTCGTGCATACTAGTCAAATGCTCCACCACTGAGCTGCACCCGTAGCCTCTTTTTTACTTTTTGTTTTGTGACAGGGTCTCACTAAGTTATTCAGGCTGGCTCTGGCCTCGAACCGGTGATCCTCCTGTGATTCTCCTGCCTCCACCTCCCAAGTCCCTGGGATTACAGGTATGCACCATGGTGCCTGGTTTCTAACTTAAAGTTTTAAGTACACAGCTGTAATTCCTCATCCTTCTCTTATTAAGGACTGAAGTACCTGCAACAGTCCAGAGACAAACAGAAACCTTTGGCATAGATCAGCCTCTGGACAGTTTTATGTTCCATAGAAATCAAAGTTTAAGTGAAAACAGTGGAACGTTGGTGCAAGTGCTGGTACCTACATGGAGCGGACAAAGTGAAATAATTTAAAGTTAGCACAGAACACTGAACTTTCTCACAGAATTTAACTGCCTTTTATGGGTTTCTAATGAGCTTATCAATTTTTCAGGGAGTGGATAGAATGCAGAGCCTCTTGAAAGCTGGGCATACACAAGTCACTGAGCCACACCCAGCCTTTCAATTGTTTTGTGGAAGTAGAGGACTTATAGACTACAGATCAGTTACTTATTAACCAGCTGTGCTATTTCCTACAGTTCTTTTTTGCCCAAGCTGTAATGTTTATTAAGTACACACTTTAGAATACATGTGTGCACTCAGAGAAAGATGGACATCCGGGACACAGACATGGGCTTCCCAGGAAAACCAATAAGATAAAGCTCCTGGGCATGTGTTCTCTTGTTTTCTTTAACCTAGAGCATTCCCTCTGTGAGGTCAGCCCTGGGCACCCAGCTCTGGGCGTTCAGTGTAACATGACCCTCAAGTGCCTAGAAAAGCCCTTGTCATGGCCTAGGGAGGTGCCAATAAGATCAAAAGAAGTAGTTCCATTGTTTATGTTTAAGAAAAAAGTCATGAGGGAGTTGCTTGGGCATGTCTCAAAGAAGAAAATTATAGAGGGGAAAACAAGATCAAACTCAAAGGTCACACACATTCTGGCCCCAAGCATGGCTTACTACTATTTTACCATTTTCATTATTTAAAATGTCTCCCCAAAATAACATCTCTATGCAGGCAGTCCTCAAAGCAGTTGTTTTGGTAGTTGTATCAAAGTTCTTGATTCTCAGCTGGTGAGACTCAAAGCAGATTCTGGGGTGAAAGCTTTTTCCCTTTCCATGTCCCCCAAATTTCCCTCTCTGTCTATTCTGCCTCATTTCCCTCCTATGAGACTTTGATTCCTTAATCTTAAGGGCTGATGAAGGCCAAAGATGTGGCTTCTGCATCTTTAGGCTTAGTAGCGGCATGTTGTCGTTGTTAGGTGCCGTCGAGTCGGTATCCGACTCATAGCGACCCTCATAGGGTTTTCAATGGCTGACATTTTCGGGATTGCCTTGGGAGTGGATTGCCAGGTCCTTCTCCATAGTAGGGGCATAGACTCTACCTATCCAGGAATAGAAATTCTTGACCTGTCTGATCTTCAGGGGAACACAAAAAGTTTGAACTTAAAGATTGGAGACCTGTGATTCCTTGGGAAGAAGGTAAGCTGTTTTTTCTTTGTCTAAAGAGAAGTGTAAGGGTTTCCAAAGGTTTGTAGGTGGAAGCAGTCTCATCCTCAGGGTGTTCTTAACTGTGGGAACTCAGAACAAGTTTATCTATTTTGATCTGGATGGAGTAATTCTGTATTCACCTTGAGAAGGTGTTAACATATGTTAGAAGATATTCATGTATTTGATAGGAGGCATCTGGGTAAGATTGAATTACCAATCTTCTCACTAGAATGTACCTCTCTTTTGTATAGAGTTAGGTAAAGGCAGTGGCTTGATTCCGCTTTCTGGTTTATTGTAGACATTTTCCTGGAGCTTTATGGATTTTGTGGTACTTAATAAAACTTGGTAAGGTCCTCTTTAAATGGGCTGACAGGTAAGAGCTAGTAGAGCTGGGCCTTTCAGATGCCGTAGGTGTAGCTGAAGGGTATTGGAGTTTGTCAGCCTTTTGAACACTTTGTTTACCAGCACCCTCTCACATAGATTTTTATAGTTGTCATAGCCTTTTTTAGTTCAACTCCTGTTTTGTATTATTAATGACTCCATATTTGGTGATATTTTCCTGCTGTGTGCTTAAGAACATGTAGGATGCTAAAAAATTAACTTTTTATTCTATTTTTAAGGTCAGTCAGGTCTCCTTAAGGTTATTTTGTGGGGAACTTTAAGGAGCTTTTTGGCATCCCTCAGTCTACCAATTGTGCTATCTGTTAGGATGAGTTCGAGACTTGCTGACCATGTGGCTTCCCTTGGAAGCACTGAGGGGACATTGGCCTCTGCCATAACCCTCCTCTTTGAAGAATGTTCCCTGGTCAGAGCCAACCTCTGGGGCCTCCCTAGCCTCTCTGATCAAAGGATGTGTGACTCTTCAGAGCTGCAGGGCCCTTTTGAGGGGTCCTGTTGTTCCCTGGATTCTGGCTAATCTGAAGCACATTTTTTTATCCATTCTTCTGTTGGTGGACATCTTGGTTGGTTACATATCCTTGTGATTGTGAAGAGTGCTGCATTGAAATATGGAGATGCAGGTGTCTCTGTGGTATGATGGCTTGTCTCTCTTTGGGTATATTCTAAGGAGTGATATAACTGTGTTGTATGGCAGTTCTTTTCTTGTTTTTTTTTTTTTTATATATCTCCATATTGATTTCCAAAATGGTTGAACTAACTTACAGGCCCACCAGCAGTGTAAAAGGGTTCCTTTTTCTCTGCATCCTATCCATCATTTATTATTATTTGTTTTGTTAATCTTTGCTATTCTTACTGGAGTTAGATGGAACCTCAGAGTTCTTTTGATTTGCATTTCCCTAATGGCTAGGGATATTGAACATTTTTTCATGTGTTTCTTAGCCTTACAAACTTCTTCAGTTGAGAACTGTCTCTTCATTTTCTTTGACCACTTGTGTATTGGGTTATTTGTTGTCTTGGGATTTACTTTCTTAAATTCTTTGTAAATTCTAAAAATTAGTCCTCTGTAAGATGTGTAGGACACATCTTAGATTTTCTCCCATTCAGTGGGCTTTTCCTTAACTCTTCTGATTGTTTCCTTTGCTATACAGAAACTTTTCAATTTCATGTAATCTTTATTTGTCAATTCTTGGTGCCATTTCCTGGGTGATTAGAGTCTTGTTAAGGAAATACTTTCCTATGCCTATGAATTGGAGCACATTTCCCATCTTTTCTTCTAGTAGTTTTAATGGGCCTGTGGTTTAGCACAGTTGGTAGAGCGCTGCCCCACTCTATGAGGACCTGGGTTTAATCTCCAGCACCACAAAAACAGGAGAAGGATGTGGCAATTCACTCCCAAAGAAATTCTGAAATAATTAGCCATTGAAAACTGTATGAAGGTTGCTATGGGTTGGACACAACTCTGCAGCACCTAACAACAATATCAAGAAGAATTAGTTTTAAAGTTTCTGGTTTTATGTTGAGGTCTCTTATTCATTTCAAATAGTCTCTCATGAAAATTGAGAGATATGGGTCTATTTTCAATTTTTTGCAGATGGGTATCCAATTTTTCCAACACCACTTGTTAAAGAGCGTATCTTTTCTCCATTGAGCATTCTTAGCCCCTTTATCAAAGATCAGGTGGCTGTAGTTGTGTGGGTGTATCTCTGGGATTTAAATTCTGTTCCCTTGGTCTTCAAGTCTATTTTTGTGCCAGCACCTAGTTATTTTTGCTACTATAGACCGTTATTATAGTTTTAAGTTCAGGTATTATGATCCTTTCTGCACTAGTTTTGCAGCTCAAGATTGTTTTGGCTAGGATCGGCATAGTGGTACACACCTTTAATCACAACAACTTGGGAGGCAGAGGCAGGAGGATTACAAGTTTGAGGCCAGATGCAGCCTGTGTAACTTAGTGAGACCCTGTCTCAAAATATAATGTAAAAAATCGACTGGGAGTATGGCTCAGTGGTTGAACACATGTGCTTGCAAAAAGCATATATGGGGCCCCATGTTCAACTCCCCAGTACTGAAAAAAAAAGATTGTTTTGGCTAGATGCAGTCATTTGTGTTTCCATATGAATTTTTGGATTATATTTTAGATTTCTGCAAAGTCTGTCATTGGAATTTTAATGGGAATTGAATTAAATCTGTAAATTGCTTTTGGAAATACAGCCATTACTACAATATTTATCCTCCGTTCTATGAGCATCTAAGTCCTTTCATCATTTAGTATCCTCTGTAATTTCTTTATTTAATATTTTGAAGTTTTCCTTGTAGAAATCTTCAGGGTCTTTACTTAGATTGAGTTCTACATGTTTAATTTTTTGGTTAGCTATTGTGGAAGGGATTATCGCCTTAATTTCCTTCTCTTTCTGTTGTAAAGAAAGGCTACTGATTTTTGAATGTTAATTTTGTATCCTACTACTTTGCTGAGTGAGTTAATTAGGTCAATGAGTTTTCTAGAGGATTTTTTTGGGGTCCTTTAGGTAAAGGATCACATTGTCTGTGAATAAGAATAATTTGACTTCTTCTTTGCCTATCTGCACCTTTTGATTTCTTTCTCTTGTCTGATTGCTCTGGCTTGGAATTTGATCACAATATTGAATAAGAGAGGAGAAAGTGGACACCCTTGTCTTGTTCCTGATCTTAGAGGGAATGGTTTCAGGTTTTTCTTATTTAATATGATATTGGCTGTAGGTTTGTCATAGATAACCATTATGATGTTGAGTATTTCCCTATTATGCCCATCTTCTCCAGGGCTTTTATCATGAAAGGATATTATACTTTGTCAAAGGCCTTCTCAGCATCAATTGAGATTATCATGTGGTTCCTCTCTGCAAGTCTCTTAATATGTTGAATTACATTGATTGTGTTTTATATGTTGAAACAGACTTGCATCTGTGGAATGAAGCCCACTTGATCATGGTGTATGATCTCTTTTATGTGATTCTGAGTTTAGTTTGCCAGAATTTATTGAGGATTTTTGCATCAATGTCCATCAGGGAAATTGGTCTATAGTTCCTTTTTCTTTGAAGTGTCCTTGCCCAGTTTTTGTATCAGGGTGATAGTGGTATCATAGAGTGAGTTTGGGAGTGACCTTTTCTTTTCTACTTTATGAAGTAGTTTGAGAATAGGTAGGTATTAATTCTTCTTTGAAAGTTTGATATTATTCTGCTGTGAACCCATTGGGACCTGGGCTTTTCTTTGTTTGGAGATTTTATTACCTTCTCTCTTTCAGGGAATGTAATGGGTCTGTTTAAATTGCTTATGTCCTCTGGGCTTAATTTTGGTAATTCATACATGTTAATGAACTTTCCTATTTCCTCTGTATTTTCTTTTTTTGGGAGTACAGTTTTTCAAGCATTCCCTGATGTTGTTCTGTTTTTTGTTGGTATTGGTTGTTATGACTCTATTCTCATCTCTAATTTTTTAATTTGGGATTTTTTTCTTTTGGTGAAAAGGGCTAGGAGCATGTATATTTTATTAATCTTTTTGAATAACCAGCTCTTAGACCCATTAATTCTTTGAATTGTCTTTTTGGATTCTAACTGGGATATTTCTGCCATGATCTTTATTATTTCTAAGTGCTCCTTTTGGGACTGGATTGTTGTTGGCCTTCTAGTACCCTAAGATATATCATTAATTTATTTAATTGAGCCTTCCCTAACTTATTGATGAGGGTTCTCATGGCTATGAAATTTCCTCTTTGAACTGCCTTTGCTGGATCTGATAGATTTTGGTAGAATGTGTTCTCATTCTCATTTGATTGCAGGAATTTTTAAATTTCTGCTCTGATTTCTTTGATGATCCATTGAACATTCAACAGTGTATTATTTGGTCTCTATGAACTTGTAACATTTTTGAAATTTTGCTTGTTTTTGAGTTCTACTTTTATTCCATTTTGATCTGATAAGATACAGGGGATGATTTCTATTTTTATTTTGCATTTGTTGAGGCCATTTTTGTGGAATAAAATGTGACATATCTTAGAAAAATTTCCATGTGGTGGTGAGAAGAATGTATATTCCACATCTGATGGATGGAATATTCTGTAGACATCGTAAATTCCAGTTGGTTGATGACACTATTTAAATCCATCACTTCTCTGTTGATTTTTTTGCTTTGATGGCCTGTCTCTTGGTGAAAGTGGAGTATTGAAATCTCCCATAATTATAGTGTCTGGCCTGATGTGTTCCTTTATTTCCAATAAAATTTGTTTTATGAAACCTGCAGCCATACCACTATGGCATCTGATTCTGTCAGGTCTCGGAAGCTAAGCAGGGTTGGGACTGGTTAGTACTTGGATGGGAGACTGCCTGGGAACATCAGGTGCTGTAGGCGTGGGAGAAGAACCTGGCAACACATTCCCAAAAATCAATCAGCAATTGAAAACCCTACAGATAGCAGAGAAGCACTAACAATATTATTTCACCTGTTGTACATAGGGTCAACATGAGTCGCACCTAACAACAGCAAAGACATATGCTTAGAGATAATCTCATTGGAGTTAGAATCTTGACCTTTTAATTTCTGGACTGTGTGCTTTTTGGCATGTAACCTAACCTCTCTGTGCCAACATTTATTGTCTTGCTAAGAGTTAATCCAATGTCAACCATGGGAAGTGGCTTGTTAGAACAGCCATTCTATATGACTGCAGCTATTGCCTCTGACCCCCACACGTCTGTCATTTTACTGCACTGTGGGGCCTTGCATGTTGCAATGAGGCTGAAAACTCTACCACTGGCACTTCAGATATGAGCAAGGTTACCCATGGTGGACAGGTTTTCAGCTGAGCTTCCAGACTAAGACGGACGAGGGAGGAGGACCTGGCAAACCACTCCCAAAACAACTAGCCATTGGAAACCCTATGGATAGCAAAGAGACACTGTCAGATTGGAGGAAGAAGCTGGGCATGGTGGCACACATCTGTAATCCCAGTTTGCCTTCCAGGGGCAAACACCTGTGTTGGTTGTCTCCGTGGTCACAAGGAGACAGTTGTTGCTTCTTCGGTGGTTAGACGGAGAGCAGGTTCTTTTCCTTGTTGATGATTGCGAAGGGAGAGCATTTTTTCCTCATCAAAGGTCCAGGGGAGAGCAGTGGGAGAGGGGTTTCCTCATCGGTGGTCCGGGCAGAAACGGGTGAGAAGGCGCAGAAAGGGGTGCCAAAAAAAGCCTAAAAGGGCCTAAAAAGCTGTGCGGAGTTGTGTCATCTGCATAACGCAGGTTGTAAATGAGTCTTCCTCCAATCTTGATGCCGCATTCTTCCTCATAAAGTCCAGCTTCTCAGATTATTTGCTCAGCATATAAATTGAAGAGATAGGGTGAAAGTATACAGCCCTGACATACCCCTTTCTCAACTTTAAACCACGCAGTGTTTCCTTGTTCTATTTGAACAACTGCCTCCTGGTTCAAGTACAGATTTCTCTTGAGCACAATTAGGTGTTCTGGTATTCCCATTTTCCGAAGTGTTATCCATAATTTATTATGATCCACACAATCAAATGCTTTTGCATAGTCAATAAAACATAGATAGACATCTTTCTGATATTCTCTGCTTTCAGCTAATATCCACCTGGCATCTGCAATGATGCCCATGGTTCCCCGCCCTCTTCTGAATCCCACTTGATTTTCCAGTAATTCCCTGTCTATATACTGCTGCAGTCACTTCTGAATGATCTTTAGTAGAATTTTGTTTGTGTGTGGTATTAATGATATTGTCTGATAGTTTGCCCATTCAGTTGGACCCCCCCCTTTTTTTTGTGAATAGGCTCAAATGTGGATCTCTTCCAGTCAGTTGGCCAAGTAGCTGTTTTCCAAACCTGTTGGCACAAACATGTTAACACCTCCAGTGCTGCATCTGTTTGTTGAAACATCTCTATTGGTATCCCATCAGTTCCTGGAGCCTTGTGTTTTGCCAGTTCTTTCAAGACAGCTTCCACTTCGTCCTTCAGCACCATTGGTTCCTCTTCATATGCAACCTCTTGGAATGGTTGGTCATCTACCAATTCTTTCTTGTATAAGGACTCCGTGTATTCTTCCCATCTTCTTTTGATGTTTCCTGCATCATTTAATACTTTCCCTGTAGAATCTTTCACTACTGCCACTCGAGGCTTGAATTTTTTCTTCACTTCCTTAAGCTTGAGAAACACAGAACGTGTTCTTCCCTTTTGGTTTCCTGCCTCCAGCTCCTTGCACATGTTATTATAATATTTGCTTTTGCCTTCTTAAGCTGCCTTCTGAAATCTTCTGTTTAGTTCCTTAACTTCATCATGTCTTCCTTTTGCTTTAGCTGCTGGACGTTCGAGGGCAAGGTCCAGTGTCTCTTTTGACATGTAATTTGGTCTTTTCTTTTTTTCTTGTATTTTTAAGAACTTTGTGCTTCCTTCTTGAATGATACCTTTTATGTCATGCCACAAG